>BLKM01000460.1:0-16213 GCA_013340265.1 Coptotermes formosanus | reverse complement strand
GAGGACACTGAGGCTGTACATAATTTATGTTTGATTTTAAAAATCATGTTGTAAGTATAACATAATACTGTCTGCAACTGCATTTATATACAAACAAATAAAACTACATGTTCCACAACTCAATGACAGAGTCCTACATTCTCTTTTTTTTAATTTCATGAAGATGAATACTTAGCAAGATGAACAGGGGACATAATACAAAATGGTCCGTCCACTATTTTTGTCAGATTGTAAGCAAAACGAACTGTATACTGTTAAGATCATACAGTGAGTCATTCTGGCCACATAGTGCTTTAGCAATAAGCTAAGCATAGTGAGTTAGGTTCATGTCTTACATTAACAGTACTTGTATGATAGATCAGAGTATTTCAGCAGAGGAAAGTGCTCTTGCACCCCCTCCCCTATTATATATGTGTGGAAGCCTACGGAAAAGGGTAGGAAAACAAAGAAAACACTCACGAATATCTTCAGTGTAAAAGGGCCTGTGTGTATTACCACAATTCCGACCAACACAATATAAGAAACAAAGAGTAAATGCCGTGGATGAAAAGCTCATACAAACAGAAGATTCTCACTCAAATACTGACTGAACCTGGCATGATTCTCACAACTAACCATGTTCACGAACTGCTCCATAAGATAACATCACAATACTGCAATACAAGAAATAATATTACCTCCTAAAGCCAACAGAAGAAAACTCGGAGCAGGGACATGGGCCTATCACCACAGGTCTTCCCACCATCGAAACTGAATTTTGTCAAACACAACAACACCGGAACAGAATTTAGATGTTGACTCTGCGACGAGAAGAAACCAAGTCCACTAGTTAGGTTTCAGTTCCCATAAGGAAAGCTTGCTGAAAGGGAAAGTAGGGGAGGTAATAGGTTCATTGCTGAGCTGGAAAATCCGGTTGTAACCGGTCTCAACTGGTGACGTGGCCTATTCCAAAACACATGGCACGCTCTGACTAGTTATGAACTAAGGTAATTTCAGTTTCAAGACGTAACACCATCTCATGAGGACAATCAGTTTATTTCTATTAAAATTCCCAATGGCCTGACTGTACTGAAATAATAGCATTGCATGAGACAATGCCTCTCTATTACGAACAAATTCACATACACAGCATTATGGTGTTGTAGAGGACTTTAAATCTTTGAAATATGAAATTAATCTACGTTTAGTTTAAACTCTCAAAAATCCTACGTCATAGTAAACACATTCCATATACATTGTATGACCAGTGAGTTGATTCTTTTTCTGAAAAAAATTGGTGTTTACTGTCAGAATCACTTAAAACACATAAAACGCCATGTGGTAAGTGCAAAGTTTATTCATTGTTACTGCAGGTATTATAATATAGCAACCACTCTGTTCGAAAGTGTTGTGGAGTTACAGGTAGCTTCAAATAGTAAAGGACTTCAAGTGTGACAATGAAAATGGATAACCTTTAATCCACAAACAAATATATTTCCTTTGAACATCTTTGTAAAAGTACAAAAATCACAAAATACTGCTGCATTTATGCATGTATTAAACATCTAAAAAATTATGACAGAAAGAAGGAAAGAAAGAAAGAAAGAAAGAAAGAAAGAAAGAAAGAAAGAAAGAAAGAAGGAAAGAAAGAAGGAAGGAAAGAAAGAAAGAAAGAAGGAAGGAAAGAAAGAAAGAAGGAAAGAAAGAAAGAAAGAATGAAGGAAAGAAAGAAGGATGGAAGGAAAGAAAGAAGGAAGGAAAGAAAGAAAGAAGGAAAGAAAGAAGGAAGGAAAGAAGGAAAGAAAGAAAGAAAGAAAGAAAAAGAATAGAAAAAAATAATTGGGACTGTGTGAAAAACGTGTACATCTGAATGTACTATCAATTTCAAACAGGAACATTTACAACCAAGACAGGCCTTAACATGCAAACATACCAAGTAGTAAATCATTTATATTGCAATTATCACAGTCAGTCAACATTACAAAATCATTTTCTCCAACTCCCCATTTATGTGTCCCCTTCCAGGACTTTTGAGACGACTGGAAAGACATGTGTAAGTAGAGATTAATGCGTATAGATACTGAACAATAAACAAGGAACACTGAAATTCTTATCACTGATAAATTCTGGAAGATAGTCAATGTTAATCTATCGCTACTTCCACACAAAGCTTACTTCAGGTTCCCTTCAGTATGACTGGTGGACTGGGACCCTTGATCAATATCATGTCTTCATTCAGCTTCACATTATATAAGAATGCTGTCATCTTAATGTTAAATCAGAAACTATCTTTATATGGCACTTCTGTTTAGCAAGTGATATTGCTATTGGCCACCAAATCACAGTCCTCTGAATCATTAGTTTTATTCCATGCAGTCACACTAATTTAATGACTAAATTCTTGCAGAATCACAATACGATCTCAATTTCTACTAACTTCACTCATATCTCAACTAATGCTACTTCCTTCAATACTTTGGCTTGTGTTCTTACTAGAGATCTTGAAGGAAAATGGCGATATGCTCAGATGAACATGAGATCTACATGAGCATAGTATGAAACGAAACTGACAGCTGTCAGAATTAAAATATCATTTTGATTTACTTACAAATAATTTTAAAAATACACCGTTTCAGCAAGTGATTAATTTTTAAAACAACCGATTCTGTTCTGAATAGCAAATAGTGAACTGCATAATGATTCTCAAAAGGCACATGAACGTTGTACATTTATCATGACATATGCTGGATAAAGTCCTCTATCTGAGATGTATCACATACAGAAATGTTTCAGGAGCTGAATATACTCCAATAATCACCAATAATCCTAACACAAGAGTACAGCCAGGTCCTCAAATGTGGTTAATATTACACTGTGTTATGTTCCTTATAACCACGTTTTAAGGAACTGTGTACCTTCTCTCACCATGGACATCAAGACACCCTGTCCTTACAAAGGCAATGGAATGTAGCTTAACAATGAGTTAATTTATAACATCTTGGGTCTGAAATATAAATCACGGATCAACATTGAATTGAAGGAAGGAATTTGTTTCTGTTGATGCTGCAATGGAATCGTATCATTATATGACTCATGGTCAATTGCCACTCGACGGGATGTTCGAGTCACTATTTTCAGAAAATCTTTGGTGGATGCATGCTCTTGTAGTTCTTGACAGAGACACTGGATAAACCATGTCCCTGTGTCAGGATCACGCCATGAGGGGTAACCTGAGGACAGATTTAGTGTGCTTATTAAAACTTACTCCAAGAAAGAGGAGGTATGAATCCTGATTAATTCTTAGTAAGTTACTGAAAGACTTACGGCAGACAAGAGAAGAAAATGTTTTTCTCCTAGTACTTTGGCTTTCCCCTGCAAATCATCACTTCATCAACACTACACATACATCTAAGGTCATCCTCGTCATGAAGTTAATTAAAGTTGTCCCTGTCCACACCCTGAAAGGGTACAGGGAATTGAAGTACAGCTCCACTCATTCCTAACTTCGGTGCTAGACAGAGGTGAGTGATCAACATTACACCCCAGCTACTTTACCCGTGCGAAAGAACCCCAGTACCCATTAATCCTCATCATAGGGGCTGATGCAATATAGGCATCTGAGGCCTCAGTGAAAAGGGATTCAGTGTTACCTCACTTCAACAATTCTCTTCACTTTTAGGACATTTAAAAATACAGTTTCAAAGGCAAGTATTAAACAATACTGAAGGAGATGGGAAGCATTCCTGAATGGTGAGTAGGTACAATTTTAAGGACTTAAATGATGCAATGTTCGAATATATTACCTCAGCATTCTCATGGAGTGAATAAAGAAATGTATGGAAAACCTCCATCAAGGAAGTGGACGACCCAACTGAATACAACCCTAGAACACTGCTATTAGGCCTATTTCGACACATCCAGTGGTACCAATGTTTATACATTATCTTGACAAAACTATCCAGAAACATAAACTATGCCAATACATTTCAATAAATTAGGAGCATTTACATTTCAACATGTCCTTCCTAAGTGCCAGGAATGCCAAAAATCTTATTCCAAAACAGTTACTTTAGCTACGTCAACTGAAATTGTCTGCACAGGTTAACAATACACTCACAATTTCCAGTGGGCTAACACATGCACTGTGTTTTAATTTTCCTGCACAATATGCAAGTAATAACTAAACTGAAAAACAAACAATCTAAATAACTCACATCATATCCAAACCCTCCCTGCCTCCCATCTAACAGGTGGCCAAGGCTCTACTGCCAGGGAATGAAGGTGTCTATGCACCTCTATATAGCGCCAAGTTACACAATGTGTGCATTGCCCCCATACCCCTATATTCCTCAGCGGCATGGTGCTTAGAAATGAGAGCTGTTTTACCTCCACATTTGGAACAAAACTGCAATTTGTCATACACAGGCACAAAGTAATACATCATTTTGATCTGGCAGTACAAAGCCAATTTCAATACATTTTAAGAACCTGATTACTCTAGGCAGATGAGACTGAAAAGTTTATACTGCTAACAAAACCTTTCTATTTGGACTTCCCACTTATTTCTTGGTCTTATAAGAACAGGTAACTGCCGTTTTATGCAATTTTGTTTTGCGCTGTTTTGCTTTAATGTGACTTGAAAACTGACACCAATTTTTGAATTTACGTGATAGTTCACACTTCAGTGCGATTTGGCACAGACAATCTGTGGTCGCACTTATCGAATTTACTCAATAATGTTCAATTCAATGCGATTTGGCATAGATGATCCATGGTCATGGTTATCTTATGTAGGAGGCTAGCAGGAAATGACACGCAATCAGTCACACGTATGGATTATGTTGGTGTTATATCCACACACCTTATTTAGTTTTCTCTTCAACAGCATTGGCTGTTCTTACGATTATGAATGAGAAATGTAAATCTGCATTACCCAGTGCAATCCAAATGAAAAACTGGTGAAAGATAATAGGTATCGAAGAGAAATTGCACGTAATAGGGTGACGTGAAAAAGACTAACAAACTGTTGATATATGCCATAATGTTAGACTTGCTCATAGTAGTGTACATACAATTTATGATAATAATGGTAGAATTAAAGACAGTGATAAGTCAGGAACTAAAGTGTTTGTGCAGCAAGACTACCACAGTCCTACCTGAATAAACCTCACAAAAACTGTGGATGTGAGTCTCTTACATTTTTACTGCATTAGAAATAAATATACTGTATAGAAAAATATGTATACTGTATAGAAATGTGTATATACTGTATATACAGTACATACATACTCTACAGGTCTGTATGTCCACTAGTGGTATAGTTATACACTATATAGGATGAGGTTGTCAGTCCCCTAACCCCCAGGAAATATTGTTTTGAGTGGGAATTTTGTATTTGATTTGTGTGACAGTCTTAAGGAACGTAACCCTGGTGTAAAACAAGTTTTACCCATAGAAAGTGTGTGTGTGTTTGTGTGTGTGTGTGTGTGTGTGTGTATATATATATATACACACTGCTTTATATTCCTTCCTTCAAATTTGCCAAATTGCATCTTTACCTTCACCATATTTGGCTGCATGTAACAACTCAAAAACTGTTCTAATACATTTTCACAAAATTGAGTACTGGGAAGTTATCCCTCTAAATATTTATCATACCAAAATGTTACACATGTATAAAAGTTGTAACAGAAAACTGAGCAGGAAATTTTATACCAAATACACTTTGCCTTAAATCTTCCAGTTTTAAAAAGATAAGTGTGCAAACCAACCACCATTCTTGCACTATGTGTACATATTCTAACTTGTTTTAGTAGATCACAAAACAAGTGGTCTATCATTATACAACAGTCAGAAAGAAAATTATGTACCTTCCACAGAACTGTAAACTATCAGGAAGTCTGCATGAGTTGGAATTTTGTATGCTGCATTGATTGCATCAATTTCTGTGCATCTTCTTTGTCCTGCTCTCAGTGTCACTCCACGGTCCAAATTTTTACCACGGCAAGCCTGCAATTATTGTTCGCTTTTATTGAAACCTTGTCACGGCATTACTGTTCATATTACACCATTCAACATTATAATATATACTAACTAATGCAGCTCCTTTTAGCCTGTTTTACTTATTTGTACCTGTCCTCCATAACCATATTTTACTGACAGGTGGATATTCATGGAACTTGCTATATACATCATGTCACAGAGGAATGTAGCATTTCATGTGTTACAGTTTTTACTAATAACTTCGTGATCTCAGAAGCCTGAAAAATTGTCTGAATTGAGATATTATTCCTACATATGAAAGACGGGGGAGGGATATTGTGTTTGTTCCTTGATATTGTTAATAGCAGAGCTGTGGAGTGGGAGTCAGAGTCGTGGAGTCAGGGTTGAAAGAAATTTTGGGTGCAGTCTGAGCCCGTAAAAATGTAGACCCCGACCCTGATATAAAATCTTAAATATATACTAGCTAGAATAACCATTAGACTTATACTTAAATATTGGTTATAAGTCTAAAAAGTATCCTGATTGAGCATTTATGAAGGAGTTGGAGCTGGAGTTGCAGATTTAAAAATTGAGGAGTCAGTGTCGGAGGTTTTGTGTACTGACGCCACAGCCCTGGTTAATAGCATTTTACCAGCTACACAGATCACATAGTAAATAATATCAAGTGGGAGGATAAATTGTGAAGGATCTGAAAGAAGCAAATATAGCCTAGTTTAAAACATAATTCCATTGTTTGTCTGGACGGACTGTGAAAAACCAAGGAAAAGTAAATCATAACAGCTTGTGTCTGTGCAAATATTGGAACTTAAGACTTCCAAACAACCAGGACTGAGTACTGAGAGTAGCACCTGGTAAGAATTAAGCAGAAAAGAGAGAGAGAGAAAAAAACAAGTGTGTCATCCAGTGTAAAGAGAATTTTCTTCCTGATATTTGGAACAAAACGAAAAGTTTGTTATGTAGTTCTGGATTCTGAACACTGGGACAAATGAGCTACAAGGGCTACATTACACTGTTACCTTACACCACCACTCTGAGATCACCGAACAGAAAGACTAATTTTGAAGTCCTGAATACCTAACCCTCTGATGCCAGGACATTCAGTACTGTCACTGTCACTAAGGTTTCCTACAGCCTTCCTGTTCAAGGAAAATGCTTCCTTTCACAGCCTTTGCAATTCCGTATTCACTGTCATCCAGTCACTTACTGCTACATACATATTACAAGTTACCAACACTGTCATTGATTAAAATACAAACAATTAAGCTTTTCATCCGGCAGTGTCAGTCACCTGATTACACTGTCACATTACACAACTCTGCAATCATATAATGAAGAAAAATACTTATTCATGCAGTGCAGTCATCACTCACTTTTCATGGGTTTTACATTTCAATTTCACAAATCCATGGGGTAGCCCCAAGAACAAAAAAAATCCCTGTTTAAGGAGTTGTAGGAAAGGAAAGAAGCAGCTTCCCATCACATTGTTTGTGGCGATGGTGGGGGGAGAAAAAAGAGAAAAAAAAGGGAAAATAAATAAAGAAAGAAAGAAAGAAAAGAAATAAAAAAAAACCCCCCCCCCCCCCCCCGACCAGTGGAAGTGAACCAGCCACAAAACAACATTAAAAGTGAGTACAAGGAAATTAAAATGCTTCTCATTTTTCATTACTATTTCATGGTTAAATGACTGCAAGGGATTTAAGCATGAAAAGCAACATTACGATACAACATCATAAAGAAAAAATTACAAAATTTTGTTTTTGTTTGTTACTGGGGTGGGGGGTGCTGGGGCATCAATTATTAGTACATTTTCACTTATTGTGGGTGGTCTTGAAATCTAACTCCTGCAAAAAGCGAGAAATGACTGGATTAAATATTTAACCCTTTGCTAAATGAGTTTCAGTGCTTCATTACATCATCATCTTACACTAATCTGCAGTCACTCACGAATTACTTCTTTGCATACACCAGCACAGTGGAGTATGTGCTTGCAACAGTCCCCATGAGATAGCAGAAACATTCACTATGGGTAAATCACTGCTGCACTCATGTGTCTGTGATCTGAACTACATGCACCTGCCAAATTCTTATCACATTCTTTTGGTATGGTACAGCTCACTGTCGCAACACGTTCATACTGCCAAAGAGTTAAAAGCAATTACAAATGTTACAGTTCCTTTTTCAGATTACATCAGTGTTCATCTGCCACATGTATGTTTCCTCACAGGTCTTGTATTTTTTAGTTACATGTTTCAGGGCTCTGCTACATAATTAAAATCACAAAAATGAATTCACTTACTTGAATTATAAATACTTTTGGTTTCCCAGCCAGAGACAGGCACTTGTCAGCTGTAAAGGGCAACCACAGATCCTCCACATTGTAAAGAGCGTCATATGCTTGGAGGAACTTCGAAGACTCCCCATGTGTCAACACTGTCACCAGCAAACAGTCTGCATCGGAGTGGTCCTCTTCAGCTACTGAAGGTATGATAAATCATCATGAACTTTTTATAACCATTACATTTTAAACCATTATACCACTTTATAGGTGTGAAAATGGTCTCTCATGGTAATGAAAAGAACTGGAATTGTTTCACTGTGAAGTATTGAGGGAAACAGTTCACCCTATGAGACAAGGCCATACACACATAATTTGTACTTTTCAATTAATAGTGCTGAAAGTGTAGTGTTAACAGTGTTAAGTCGAAGTGTGTACAACAGATGGGCCTGCAGCATGCACCACAAAAGTTAGAAAATCACACAAAATTTCACCAATAAATCTTGCTTAGGGGGGTGACAAAATGCTAGAGATACCTGTGCTGAATGGACCCTATACTCAGATACTAAATATATAGAGCTTATTTTCTTTCACACACCCAGAAAAAGCAGATTTTCAAGGAAGAGCATGGATATGACAGACTCATAGCAGCATCCAATAGCACATTTACAAGCATGGTAATGAGTATGTAGCTTCTGTCACAGATGGGAATTTCTTGACCAGCTGAGTAACTTTCAACTTCAGTCCTGCACCACAGAGTTTAATAAATTATCGTATTTCATTTTCCTTGAAAATGGCTCTAAAAATTGTAGTCAATATTATTTTAGGGAAGAATATTTCTTCATTTCTCTGATCTTGAGCTGTTAGTGACATTAGTACCACTATGTCAGGGTTTTGATATTGACATGGCAATAGACCGTGGAAAAATATGTGAGTTCTGTAAAGGTAAATTTTTTAGAACATAAAATAATGGCATGGTGACTGTGCAAAAATTTTCTACAGCCTTTGTCATCTGATGATGACAACTCATGAATCGCTGGTGCTAGGCATCTGAAATTTCATACTGACAGCATAAACATACCTATACATTTCAATGTTGTACATCCCACTGTGTTTGGAATTCAATGACTAAAATTCATTGGTATTACCATATACACAATTTTCCTTATGGGGTGGCAAGTACATATGCACATTAAATAGCTAAGTGTTTCAACCAATATGCAGTAATCTGCAAGCTGTACAGTTTTTACCAGACAGTGGTTTAATTTTCTGCTAAAATATATTCTTGTTTGGAGACTCAGATCTCAGTCTGTACATAAATCACTCTCCTGTACAAATTGTACAGCCTGAAGATGAACACACACCAGTTGAAACATGTACTTGTTACATGTGAATACTTACTAAACCATAATTGAAGTTGTGTAGACAGTAACACCAACTAAGTTTAATACCTACACATTTTCTTTTTGTTACAGAACACTGTTTGTAAGTCAACAACTACAAATATGGTGTCTCCGTTCTTTTGGAGTGTGATGCCCCATTGTTTGGTAATTGATTCCTGATGCAGTGGTCTCATCTTTAATGGCCTTAATGTCCAAAAAGAATAAAGGGACGTCTTGACCCTTGAAGATAAAACCACTATGTCATCTCAAAATGTCGGAAACCAATTATTCAGTGATGTGGCATCACATCTCAGAAGGACGGAGACCTCAACTACGGCACTGTACAAGTTGAAAAACTCGCCCAAGTACAAACATGGCAATGATGCAAAACATCTGAGGCTATACACAACAGTTTCATGTACAAGGTGACCTTAAAATCTGGAAACTTATGGAAATCAACACTGGCATGTTTGTTTGCTCTGTCACAGGCAACATAGAGTTTCAGATAAAATGGCTTTGATGAAAGACAGAGAAGTGGAACCTAGTCATGAAGACTGGTGTTACTGAAGACTAGAAGATCACTTTACAGAACTTCACTCCAAGAGAAACAGCCTCGAACACTGTGACAAATTGCCCATGTTTCCAGACGTTATGACCACCAGCTATAAGGGAACAGTGCTGCAGTAACAAATTACTGTCAGAAATAAAGCAACTGTAATAGCAGAGTAATAGATATGACTAGAGATGGGATAACATAAAAGTAGGGCTTGAGTTCAATTTAGAGCCCCTTGTTTACACTTACGGCCAGTAATAGCATTCTGGATCTGATGAACTCTCAAATTGTTGTGAATGATGACTTCAAAGCCAAGTACTTTGTAAGTTTCTTCAAGGATGCTAGCATCAACAGCAGATCCAGGGCGAAGAGACTTATTCTTAAACTCATCATGATTAAAGATTACCGCTTTCCCTCTTCTATTATGGTTCATGTTGTATTCTTCCGCATACTTTAAAACTGGCATATCTGCTTCATAAGATTCACTACAAAAATGTATTACAAGATGGTTACAAAACCAAAAGTTTAGTACAGGAAGAACATACCTCAATTCCCAGGCCAGCATAAGACACAAGAAGTAACAAGAGACTGGAGAAGACTACATAATGAGGAGCCCCACAATTCATACTCTTCACCAAAAATATTAGGATGATCAAATGGAGGAGGATAATACGTGACTTTGAATACAGATGTTTTGTGGACAACTTGAAGGGAAGAGACCTCTTGGAACATTTAAGCACAGATGGGAGGGTAACATTAAAATGAATGTTACAAGAAATAAGGTACAAGGGTGTAGCCTACATTCAACTGGTTCAGGCTCCTGTAAACACAGTAATGAACATCCAAGTTCCATATAAATGCAAGAATTTTCTTTATCAGCTGTTCAGTGTTTGGCTTTACGTGAAGGATTAGTTCTGTCGACCCATCACCTGAAGACAGGAGCAGAACAAACTCCCAACACATAGTGTAGATCAGACACACTAAATACAATGAAGAAGCAGTGTCCCGCATAACTGTAGTGTAATGAATAAGCTGCTGTTACAGACCTTCACAGAAATACTCGATGCACAGTCTACCGTACTTGCCAAATGACATGTTAAAAAAACACATTTTGAAGTTTCTTTTTATACCAAATCCATTGACACAGTCTTGTTTCCATAATTTTTGAACTAGACAACAGTGATACCGGAAACTGACGTGCATTGTAGTCTCATGGATTATGACACTACATAACCTAATTGAGTGGCGACCAAGAATTGGGAGGTACCTGCTATGTCTGTCATCACTCTAAAGATGGAGGCAGTAGGTTTCTATGAAATACTGGTACCTATTTACAAAACTACATGGCACCACACCATTAGGCTCCTAGCCAGACCATAAACACAGCGAGTGGAGCGGCTTCGAGTGCAGGTACATATATGGTATGTGCATTTGTTTATATATGCATATAATGCTGTTACACATATACTGTGTATATTATGTACACATAAGCGTAAAAAGCGTCTTTGTCAGGAGCGCAAAATGAACACTAATTATGTAATGTGCCCTATAACATTGCACAAAACATCTTGCATATACATATGTTTCTGAAAATGAGTTTTCCCCACAGTGGTTCAACAGAGGCAACATACGGCTGCAGTGGGTTGCTGCATGTCTTTTTTAGCAGACTGACCAGCATGTTTATGTTCAATATTTTGCAATCTCCCAGTGGGTGCATCCAGATCTGTAGTGGGTGCACTGCACCCACTTGCACTCCCCTAGCTACAGACCTGTACAACACAGAAGACAGTGATCTTCATAGTCACCTTTGTGAGAACCTCAAATCCCACTTTAAAAAGTACTGCCCCCCCCCCCCCCCTTCCTGTATCACATCTCAGTACCACATTTTGTTCCAGAAAAAGACTGGCATCTTTTAGGATGAGTGCAACAGGAGATTATTTTACTTTACCTAGAAGATATAACATTATCCTGGCTGAACAACACACTGCTATTACTGAAAATGTTCGTACATTACAAAACTTAGTTCTGACATGTTTCAATGCCTATTGTAATCATTTTCAGGGATACTTTTAAAAACTAAAATTACATATAGAGTGTGGTAATATCTTGTTATAAAATGTGTATAAAAACAGATGGATTTTTATACTGTTCATATGTCAAAGTAAAACTTCTACATCTGAACAGCATATGAACTTGGAGCCCACGATTTGTGTAGCCCTTATGAATGGTAACCTGAGACGATGTGGACAGAATTGGTGCGCACCCTTCTAATGTTTGACATTCATGTAGTTTAAGGATGGTCTTTTCTGCTATAATGTGAGTAGTGGCATTCTTGTGAGGCCTTGTGTTGCCGAAAATCACGTGCTAAAATAATGGGGTTTATGGCGTGACATCTTCACACTGGTCACTGAAGTCTCTTTGTAGCCAACACATGTGTATGCAAAAGTTGGTGTTAACAAAACCCAAGTAATAGCTGTATGATTAATATTTAAAAATACATTTCTTACCTTATAGAAACAAAATGCATGACCCTTACAAAGTCTGAGCAGTTAATGCTGTGTAGGAAATAAGTAATTCTTTGGATGATGGAAGAAGTCCAAAAACTCATTACTTCACAAGTAACTGCTGTTAATTCTGAGAATTATAAGCTACATGTAAGTACACTGAGCAGAATGCAGAGTGTTTCCATGTTAAATCAGGTGTATAGATGGTGACCATTGTGCCTTAAAAGGTTCATATGCTCTCTCACCATATGCTTATAGAAGTGTAACAAAAAATTAGTCAGGGCAGCCAGTCTTTAAATATATATTTGAATTAGGGATTTCTCAAATATGATATAGATGCAAACCATTGTACAATGTTTGCTTTACCTGGAGTCATTGCTGTAGTTGTCACTGGTCTCTGGTGGTGTGCATGGAGTTGCATCAATTTCTTCTTGGGAGGATCTGTCATTTTTTATCCATGCTTCTTGCTTCTGAGTCCATTCCTCACTGCCTTCTTGCTTCACGCCCAGGGTTTTTGGTCGTTCAGTCCCACCCGCAGCACCATCAACTTCTGTTGCTGTTGTCTCCATATCATGAATTTGTTTAGCACCAATACAGTCTACCATGTCTGAGCTTCTACGTCGGGTTGGCTTAAATTCACCTTGTACTTGTAGATTTTCACTGTCGGTTCTTGTACGGCCTTCTGCAAACACTGTTTCTTCACTGTGCCTCTCAATCACATCTGATCCACTCCTTTTATGGCCTGGTTTAAAATGTGCTTGTACCATTGTGGTTTGAACATCTGTAAGTGTGTGTGTTTTGACAGTAGGCGGTACAGTTAATTTCTCCATTCTTACTATCTTGATTCTGATAATGTTTAATTTCCTTTTCTGTAAAATCACGGTCAGCTGGGAAGTTTGTTATTTGTAGACTGACTAAACAATCAAGGTAC
This sequence comes from Coptotermes formosanus, assembly GCA_013340265.1. Classification (NCBI taxonomy): domain Eukaryota; kingdom Metazoa; phylum Arthropoda; class Insecta; order Blattodea; family Rhinotermitidae; genus Coptotermes; species Coptotermes formosanus. Next base: position 2,586 of record BLKM01000460.1, on the reverse strand, counting down.
TTTGTGTTGTAGTTGTAATCTCTTCTGTGTTTCTATGCCTTGCTGTATCAGAGCTTCTGGTTGTCTCTGTAAAAGCTGAAAGATAAAATGTTCTTGTATGATGTTGTCAGATCAGTGTTACAGCAGTCTGATCCATTTACTCTGAAGCATCAATGGAAGGGATACATGGAGTAACCTATAACATATTTTTGGATTCTTAAGAAATATTTTAAAATAATTACCACTTTTATAAATAGAACTTTAAATCAGAATAAAAGAAGGTTTAATGAAACTGTGATGGTGGCAGGATACAGGTTAATTATCTTACGTTTAATCTGTAACAAGGAGCACCATGGTTCTGGGGTCTTATCCACACGCTATCACACATTGCAGCTGACCACTCACTTCCCATGTAGCACCAAAGCTGAGAATATGTGGTGCTTTGACCCCATTTAAACCTTCATGAAAAGTGAAGGAATACCAACAAAAATACTTTTACCACATGTCCAGAATGCAACAAGGTTGTATACCCAAAAGGCTGTTGGGCTGAAATTACAAGAGGGAACAGAATCAGACTATTCCCTTAAAAGATGGAAGGCTAAATTCACATAGACTTAGCATCAGAACAGGCCAGCAGGCATAATCTCCACTGCTGCTGATGCTGATGAATAATGAAAATCATAAGTGATGGAAATCATAATCATCAAATGAACTATACAAAGTGCATAAGTTTGTGCTGTCAGCTGAAGCATTCCCAACAAATAACCTGCATTTAAACTGATGCTGTTTTTTAGGGAGGCTCAAATTGTATAAAGTACTTATACCACCATGGAAGCATGGATGTGGAATCTTAGAATATGAAAATGGAAACCTAGAAGAGTTTAGATTTAGTAAGTGAGTGAGTGAGTGAGTGAGTGAGTAAGTAATTTGAATTCAGCTGGCTGAGGCTAGAGGCCAGTGATGGTTTTTTATGATCGTGATACTGAATCTTTAGGTTCCTTAAAATAAAATGAATTTAACCATCAATGTTTCAGGTAGTACTTTAGACCATGGAGTTAATGGTCATGGTGACCATGGAGGTGACAGTGGTGGAGGTACAGATGCATAGCAGTAGCTGATTTAGTACTTTTTTATATTGCTGTGCTTTCAGGTAAAGAATAAAAGCACAGTTGTTGCTGTGCATGTCATGAAGGCAAATGGTGGACTGGAGGTATAGCTCTACTCATTCTTAACGTTGGCACTAGATAGATGAAGGTGAGGGGTCGATTTTACACCCTGGGGAAGAAAACCACCATATCCATTGAATAGAAATCTAAGTGGACGTGACGGCCAGTGTGGACAATATTGCTATTCTGTAGAGTGATAAACACTCATTTGAATAAAGGTAATAGAATAACAGTGCAGGATGAATTGGGTGTGGATTGAAACATCATAAATGACCTTAATGTTTCATTTTGGTGTTTTGCCGGAGGGGCTGATTTAAACGTTAATCAGGATTAGTTATCATGTATTGTATTCAAAGTAGCTGTCATCTAAATGTGAATCAGACACATTGTGATGGTTGTTTTTTTAATGTTTTCCATACCATGTTGGTAACTTAATGTGTGCTAACCAGTTTGATGTCAAACAAAGGAAGTATGGTACAAATATGGACATAGAAAGAAAGGATGTTGAAAAATGCCTGTGAAATACGTTCACCTGATCAGTTAGCCTTATCTTGCAAATGCGGTGTTTAATCTATGACCATTACCATGATTATATCAAGGTATCTAAAACTCTGGGGCAGTTGTGCAATGTTAATCCCTACTGGTTGGTACAAAGTGAAGGTAACTTTTGTGTGTGAGAAGACTTCCAAATATACTGTTACGATATTACACAACAATCAAATCACATATCTGTCCTATTCTTCAGTGCAATTGCCTTGCCTGTTAAGGCACTTGTCCCAGTGTGTGTTGAGATTATCCATGCACTTGCAGTAGAAGTCTGGGCTCAGCCCAGGTAGCCAGTACTGAGCTACATTTAACATTTGTGTCTGTGTTGAAATTCCTTCCAGAAAGATGCTTCTCTATAGACTTTAAACAAATGGAAATGGACTGTTGTGGCTTTGTTCATAAGCATGTTTCTTGGTGTTTGAAGAAAATCCTGGGGGTGAGTAATTGTTTTGCCTTACTTTTCAGACTTCCCTCATATGTATTAACATGTGACATTTGATCAGGCATGATTTATTTTGTTTGAAATTGAAATGTGTTGAACTCTGACTTAGGTTGAAAAATTAATGAATTTTTTTTTCACTGTAGGCTTAACCCTTTAAAGACGAAGCCTGTCTGTTTTATATAACAACTCAGTGCATACCGCGCTGTAAACACTCTCCACATTGGCTATAAAAACCAGTCTCTTAATATTTTATAAGGCAAAAGTTGCTGTTTGTTCTGGGATCCATACAAAACACATAAACGTGATGTGAGCACCATATAGAATTTTTGAATGTTTAAGCTGGTGGTACGTAAAGTTACCGCTAGGCTTTAAAAGGTTAAGTTCAAAATGACTGGGACAGTTTAAGTTTGTTGTTTTAGATTTGATGGGCTTGTGGGGACCAAATGCGATATT
>BLKM01000459.1:253194-298106 GCA_013340265.1 Coptotermes formosanus | reverse complement strand
CCTCTGTGACTATCATTCCACCATTGCTCCATACTCATTCATTCATCTACCACCGACGCTGTATAATGTTTTTCTCCCAGTACTCCAGTTTCCCCTGTCAGTACCATTCCACCATTCCTCCATACTCATCTTCGCCTACTTGTTGCTCTTACCAGACGGACCTTCCACCGTAAGCAATCCTCTTTAGGAACTCGGACTGCGTAAGTAAGACAAGTGCGTTCATTGTTTGTCATTTTCTGGCTTGTAAGTACAGAAGCTGCTGCACCGTGTGCAATACATCGCCCATCGCCACGTGAGCTGCTAATAAGTTTTCATAAACACCCTGCTGTGTAACGTGGAAGACATTATGGATATTAATTCAAGGTTAGGCAGGACGATCGGATTCCGAACTGCCTGCCACAGTGACTCATCGGTGTGAGGCAACAGCCGCAGCTGTCGAGCGGTCATCACGTTACGTGCTATGTGTCGTACGGGTGTCAATACGGCGCAACACCGCGGTACGTGCAGCCCGTAAGTGCACCGTTACAACATTTACATGCTGCCCACACAGTGTGTTTGTGTCTTGTGCAGGATTCTCACAGCGATTTCTTCCCTATGCAACATTAACCAATCGGTCTTTTGAATGCAGTGTGTTCTCTGTCAGGTACGACATGAATGATTATATATCATTCAGGCTTAAGACTCTTTGTGTCTCTATCGACACTTTTTGGGTGCGTTCGCAAAATTGCGAAAAGTAACCATTTGCTTCGTGTCTGTCCGTCCGCATGGGACAACTCGGCTCGCACTGGACGGATTTTCATGAAAATTTATATTTGAGTATTTTTCGAAAATCACTCGAAACAGTTCAAGTTTCAATAAAATCTGACAAGAATAACGGGTACTTTTGTCCTTTTCCTAGTAATGGAGCACCGGTGGAATGAAATGGACACGGGAAAACCGTACTACTCGGAGAAAAATCTGTCCCAGTGCCCCTTTGTCCACCACAAATCCCACATGGACTGACCCGGGATCGAACCCGGGCCTCCGCGGTGGGAGGCCGGCGGCTAACCGCCTGAGCCATGGTACGGCCAGACTAACGGGTACTTTACATGAAGACCTACGTAGGTTGATGATAATATCTCGCTCAGTTCCTAGAATGAGAAATGTTTCAGAAAAAAGTTTCAGAGAAAATCAAAACACACTTTTATGTTCAAGAACTTTTTCCGAAAATCGTGCCGTTTATGAGATAATGTGGAAAAATATGGTACAGCCAGACAGGCCAGAGATGTCAGTATAAAAACAGCACAGAAAAGATGCGATTTGCATGCCGGATAACAGAGGCAAAAATACAGACTCATAGTATTTAATACTTACTGCTTTTCCTAGGCAGCATTGGTTACGCGAACGCAACTATGTATTCTGATAGTACAGTCAGACTCCTCTCCCGTGAAGTCGGGCCGACCCACACAGCGTAACTTCTCACGCGTACAGTCCAAACAAAACTCACTGTAATTGTCCTGCATGGACAAAGTTACATTTGCGGGACGAAGTACAGCGCAGACAGACATACAAGGTTGAATTAAAACAGCTGTGAATATTTATGAAGCTGAAACATTAACTAACTAACTTCATGGAGCAGAGGCCTTCTTGAGAAGCTAACAGTTTCTTAGCTGGTCAACAAATTCCCCGCATTTTATGGAACCCGGAGGTTAATTACCGCATTCACAAGAGCCCGCCACCTATCCCTATCCTGAGCCAGTTCAATCCAGTCCATGCCCCCATCCCACTTCTTGAAGGTCCATTTTAATACTATCCTCGCATCTACGCCTGGGTCTCCCAAGTGGTCGCCTTCCCTCAGGTCTCCGCACCAAAATCCTGTATGCACCTCTCTTTTCCCCCATACGTGCTACATGCCCCGCCCATCTCATTCTTCTCGATTTGATTACCCGAATAATATTTGGTGATAAGTACAGGTCATTAAGTTCCTCGTTGTGTAGTCTTCTCCACTACCCTGTCGGAAACATTAACACAAACGGATATTAATATTCACACCTTGCGTTATTTTAACGCAAGAAACTGAATATAAGCACAGTAATTACTTCGAATTTACAGCCTTCCCAACCCGTCAGACACTTGTCTAAGCACAACCGCATAAACTAGTTCCGAGAGCAAGTTCCAAACCCCCACGTCAGGACATCGCACAGCGCGATCCATTTAAACCGCATTCTAACAGAACACCCTGTATCTATAGTGACGTGTGGTATCTAAACATGTCAAGACGACAGCTGCGTGCCTTCAGAAGCCCTGAATGGTATATGCTTGTACTTACAGCATGTCTTGAGGCATAAAACTGGATGTTTCACATTAGAACACCGCCTTAGGGGGGCGCGTTTTGCTCGTAAGTACGCTATTAAAAGACGTCTCGTGCAAGATCTGCTTTACTGGTCGAAATAACAGAACTGAACACGACCATCTGAACAGTGTAAGTTGGTATAAGAGAAGGCTGTGGGGTGCACATAAAGTACAGAGCCGTACATCAGGTAAGATTTCATATCTGAAGTTTTGTGTTGCTATGGAAGCATTCATCAGTTCCCCGGGGGTTCCCCTGCCACCTTTCATTGCCGGTAGCTGTGTAAACGCGCTCAGCTGGAAGAAAGAGGTAAAAGCCCCAAGAGGCGCTGCAGACAGGAACGCATATAAATGGCACAGGGGAAGTTGCGACTTACATGTGGAGCCACAGTCGGCCGTGGCCTGGCAACGAACTGCACGACTGAGGTGATCGGGGATCGATCCCTGCCGGTGAAATATATTTATCTTGTCAAAATGTCTAAAGGCTTTATATCGAACACTCAATAAATCCGTTCAAAACCGTTGAAATTTCTAATTCATTGAACAATTCATGTGTGTGTGCGCAACATTTCTTCCTACCAAAGCGCACTTCCTCCAAAATACGTATCCTGACTTCAATAAAGCAAATTATATGGCATCTTAATACCAAATGTGGACATCCTGTGTCACGAACTGACTTAACGCACCAAACATACTGGCGTACCAAAGATTCACACACGCATTCCATCAGACTTCATTGCTGCCATCTTCTGTTACTATTCGTAACTGCCAGAACCTCTGTCACCTTTCCCTGTCAACCCCAAGTAAACCTGAATAATTGCATAAACAACACTACGTATTCCGTCTGATAAACCTTTAATTTATTATCATTTTTTCAAACATTACATGCTGCGGCCAAGCGGATCGTCATTAGGTGTTCGTCGTGTACAAAGTTAAAACTCAAGGTAAAAATGTAAATTTTTGCGAGATCTCAAAAATGATATAAAGTGTGAAATATAAATCACAATGCACTTGTAATTCTTAGTGTTGTGTCGTTTAAACCTTTAAAGACGAATCGTATCTGTTTTATATAAGGACTCAGTGCGTACCGCGCTGTAAACACCCTCCACTTCGGTTATAAAAACCAGTCTCTTAATGTTTTATAAGGCAAAAGTTGCTGTTTGTTCTGAGATCCGCACAAAACACATAAACGCAATGTGGGCACCACGTAGAATTTTTTAATGTTAAACCTGGTCGTACGTAAAGTTACCGCTAGGCTTTAACAGGTTAACACAGACGGTGTGGTGTATAAATTTGAAACTTAAGTGTTAAGATTTTGTATAAATAAACACCTGATGATGATCGGCTTGGCCGAAACATGTGGTGTTTGAGAGAACAATAATAAATACAGGGTGTGTCAGGCGGAACATGAAGTGTTATTTGTGTAATGATATATACACAATGGGATGGATAGCGGCAAACTGAAACATACGTAACCACAGAACAGCCAGCGCCTGCGGCCATCATGTGCTTATATTCGTAACTACTACCAATGCTGCTAATACCCAGACAGAAAAGCTAGAAACAGTCATATAAAATTATTTGACATGATGTTCGGAACAGATTTTTAGCACGTTTTCCTATCAAATGGTCACAATATGGCACGTGACGTAACACGACACACACACACACACACACACACACACACATGTCAAACTAGTCCCTGCTGTTCATAAACATTCACGTCAGTTATGCTCGCTACTTCAAAGACACCTCCATAGAATTTCTCATTATTTCCCTGAGAAAAAATGAATAATTGTGAGAGATTTGAACTTATATAAGCAGCGGCTATGACGAGTGCTGTATTGTGATGTGACGCCGTGTAGTCTGGTATAAATCTGCCGATGTTTTGGAGGAATTCACTGTCTTCGTTTTCAGAATAGATGACACCATATGTACAGAAGTCTTCTGCAGTACGTCCGTCCGAAACGTCGGAATGTTTATACCCCACTACACGATATGATTTCGAAACGACAGTAATCGTAGTCGCTCGCCTGGTGATGGCGGTCACATCCCTTGGCAATGTGTAGTTGGAGCTCAGTGTATATTACGCTATCATCATCATCATCATCAGGTTACTCCCGTCACAATATCAACCGTCAGACTCACGTCGTGACAAAGTTCCAACATGGCGCAACTTCCTGTGATCTTTAGCGATTTCCGGTTTCTTCCAATATAAGACAGAAAACATCTTAATGCAGCCGATCCCAGTGGCCGCGCCGTCTAAGGCGTAGGTCTGCGGCCGAGCGCTTGCTGAGATCGTGGGTTCGAATCCCACAGGAGGCATGGATGTTTGTCTTGTACAGTGTTTATGTTGGCAGGTAGAGGTCTCTGCGACGGGCCGATCCCTCGTCCAGAGGAGTCCTACCGACTGTGGTGTGTGTGTCTGAGTGTGATCAAGTGAAAACAAACAACCTCGACACCTGCTGTGAACAAGTAGGTAGAAGAGGGAAGGACTACAAATCGAAACGAAACACCTACTGCTGCCAGAGTTTCCTCCAACGTTTCAAAGAAGATTTATGGCTGAACATGTATTTGGGACAATCTGCATTGTGGCAGGCAGCCTACTGCCTGCAGGCGGTCCGCCCCCTGTACCCCTCGCTTCGCTTTTTGTTCTGTCGTGACTCTGTAACTGCAGAATCTAACGGGTTCATTGTTCATCCTGAGGGCGGCAGATGAATGGGCAGGGACAGTTTGTTCATTGATACTGACGGGGAGAACCGAAGTCATCGGAGAGCAGCCTGTCTCATTACCACTTGGTCCACCATAAATACCACACGGCCTCCCCTAGGGCTGAACCCAGGTCTCCCCGCTGATTACATATCTCTTTCAAATTCTTTATTACCCTGGCTACCAAACAGGAGGCCGAGACACTGGGATGAGTAGAGGGTCTGCAGAATTGACAGCGTTAGTTTTAAATATGCAAGCTTGTCAGCCCTACGCACCGGCCGCCTTTACCCCCCAGGGAGTATTCCTGGTACTTATTTCTGTTAGAGGCTGAGTCGACCCCAGGGCCATAGTGCGAATATGTCAATGAAAAATTCCAATGAATCGAACACCAGCGGCACTCAAAATTCGTTTTTGGACTCCCTGTGAAGCACATGAAGCGCGCGAAAAAGGATGCGACCCGTATGAGGACAAAGGGCCAAGCTGCATTATCGACACAGACGTGTCTCTTATCAGAACAATTAGCCCGAGCTGCATTATCGACACAGACGTGTCTCTTATCAGAACAATTAGCCCGAGCTGCATTATCGACACAGACGTGTCTCTTATCAGAACAATTAGCCCGAGCTGCATTATCGACACAGACGTGTCTCTTATCAGAACAATTAGCCCGAGCTGCATTATCGACACAGACGTGTCTCTTATCAGAACAATTAGCCCGAGCTGCATTATCGACACAGACGTGTCTCTTATCAGAACAATTAGCCCGAGCTGCATTATCGACACAGACGTGTCTCTTATCAGAACAATTAGCCCGAGCTGCATTATCGACACAGACGTGTCTCTTATCAGAACAATTAGCCCGAGCTGCATTATCGACACAGACGTGTCTCTTATCAGAACAATTAGCCCGAGCTGCATTATCGACACAGACGTGTCTCTTATCAGAACAATTAGCCCGAGCTGCATTATCGACACAGACGTGTCTCTTATCAGAACAATTAGCCCGAGCTGCATTATCGACACAGACGTGTCTCTTATCAGAACAATTAGCCCGAGCTGCATTATCGACACAGACGTGTCTCTTATCAGAACAATTAGCCCGAGCTGCATTATCGACACAGACGTGTCTCTTATCAGAACAATTAGCCCGAGCTGCATTATCGACACAGACGTGTCTCTTATCAGAACAATTAGCCCGAGCTGCATTATCGACACAGACGTGTCTCTCATCAGAACAATTAGCCCGAGCTGCATTATAGACACAGACGTGTCTCTCGTCAGAACAATTAGCCCGAGCTGCATTATAGACACAAACGTGTCTCTCGTCAGAACAATTAGCCCGAGCTGCATTATCGACACAGACGTGTCTCTCATCAGAACAATTAGCCCGAGCTGCATTATCGACACAGACGTGTCTCTCTTCAGAACAATTAGCCCGAGCTGCATTATCGACACAGACGTGTCTCGTATCGAACCACCACTGTCTGCTGCAATGTATAGCGCGACACAAGAAACCTGTCTCACGATACACCGTGGTTGCTATGGTAACGATGACGTATTGCCCGCTTAGGATATAGGCAGGGCACTTGTACAGCAAGAATAGTCTGATGAAGTGAAGTGATATGGCGTTAAAGTGCCGACAGTAGCGGAACTTCGAGCAGAACTTAACGAAGCCATGAACAGCGATAGCTCAGTCGGTATAGCAGCTAGTCTGTGGGCTGGACAGATGAGGATTCGAAGGCAGGGCAGGAGATTTGTCTTGGGGCTGGTCATCGGCCATGTGTAACAGCCGAAACATGTCGCATTCATTCATTCATTCATTCATTCATTCATTCATTCATTCATTCATTCAGTAGTCTGTCTCACGACAAGTCCATAGTCTCTTCCAAAACGAGTTCTCCACACACTGCGATCTAGTGCTTCCTCTTTCAATTTCCAGTGCCCTATCTTTTCTTTAAAGTCATCCAGTTATCTTCTTACGTCTTGTTCCTCGTCTTCCCGTCGCTTCTATACTTCCCTCTATCTCTCCTGCAATAACGCTTTTCAGAAGGCAGTTCCTACGCTAGATGTGACCAATCCCGTTAGCCTTCCTCCTTTTTGCTGTGTGCAGGATATTCCTCTCCTCCTTGACTCTGTGTAGTACTTCTTTATTTTTCACACGATCGGTCCAACTGATCTTCTCCATCCTTCTGCAACACCACATTTCAAAACTTCCCAGGTTTTCGTGATCCAATTGCCGAAATGTCCACGCATGTCGCAGCACAGCGTACAATGAAATACAGAAGGACTGATGCCCGGACTGTAGAATTTGCTTTGAGCACGTTATCTCTGCAGCACAGCGCTGATTTAACAATTAAAATGTCAGACAGAGTACTGACATAGGCTCTTAACTATAAACAAAGCAACGACTTTTGTGTGCAACAAACTGACAAGCAAACCTCAGCAATTACAAATTTCTGAAAGACTTTAATGCTGTGTACATCTTCAGGTTAGCATAGCGAGGAGTGAAGATGGAGGGAGGACGTTGCTCCCATACGTCGTTAAATTTGTCCCATATTCCACGGCTTCATACCCCAGAAGGCAGTATTCTTCAAGGACTATAGCTGCTGTGTAGCGTTTAACCGTTTAAAGCCCTGCGGTAACTTTACGTACCACCAGGTTTAACATTAAAAAATTCTACGTGGTGCCCACATTGCGTTTATGTGTTTTGTACGGATCTCAGAACAAACAGCAACTTTTGCCTTATAAAACATTAAGAGACTGGTTTTTATAACCGAAGTGGAGGGTGTTTACAGCGCGGTACGCACTGAGTCCTTATATAAAACAGATACGCTTCGTCTTTAAAGGGTTAATCTCTACATCTACAGGCGGCAGATGTTGCCAGGCGTTCCCCAACTCTTATCTGCTCTTATCTGCTTCCTCAGCGTCATTTTGATTTATTCGGGTCGTTCCCAAATGTATAAAATTTTACGCACCTTCTCGGTCTGGGCAACGGTATTCTGACTGACGGTTCTCGTGGTTTTCTCAGTCCCTCCAGACAAATGCCAGCGTAGTCCACGATCAGAACTTGGCTACTTCCAAATACTTTCAGTTCCTCGTCCTATCATTCGACACTATACGCTCTCCCACACTCACAGCGTAATTCCCTTCAAGACGAAATTAACCTGAATTTTATTTAAAGATTCAGCACGTACCGCCCAGTAAACACATTCCATCTCGTTTATAAAAACCACTCAGTTAATGCTGTATAGCGACATAATCGCTGTTTGTTCTGAGATCCACACGAAACACATAAATACACTGTGTGGGCAGAACGTAGAATTTTTGAATGTTAAACCTCGCGGTACGTATAGTAACCGCTGGGCTTTACAGGGGATAGTTAAAGATCCAGTTCGTACCGCGCAGTAAACACACTCCGTCTCGGTTATAAAAACCAGTCAGTTAATGCTGTGTAGGGAAATAATCGCTGTTTGTTCTGAGATCCACACAAAACACATAAACACGCTGTGTGGGCAGAACGTAGAATTATATGCATAAACATTCAGTCCGTACCACGCAGTAAACACACTCCGTCTCAGTTATACAAACCAGTCAGTTAATGCTGTATAGGGAAATAATCGCTGTTTGTTCTGAGATCCACACAAAACACATAAACACAAGGTGTGGGCAGAACGTAGAGTTTGTGAATGTTAAACCTGGCGGTACGTACAGTAACCGCTGGGCTTTATGGGGTTTAAAGACCCATAAAACGAAGCGTGTATTTGATACTGTATTTTTTATCTGGTATCGAGGTGACGAGGCGCGAACAGAAAAGTCTAGAATGCTTATAAGCACTGGGCTCACTTCCCGCGCATCTCGGACCTCCAACCTGGCAAAGGTAACAGCATTACGGACAGACTTGGCCCTGAATTTAAATGTGACGAAGCCCTGATCTGTATTCCTACGTGGGAAACAATAACCCCGCCATGTTACCAAAGCCTTGGTTTCTATTAGCTCTGTCATCGATTGTTACGTCAACACTAACGTAAGTACTTGCACGAACAATGCACAGTGGACAGAGTGAGGGCAGCACAGAACACAGTGACATCAAAGCCGGACGTCTGCAAATGTGTGCACATTGTGACAGTGCCAGTGCATTTGCACTGGCACTGCCTGCGGATAAGCAATCCATGAACGCCGTCTTTGTGTACTCTTTCACAAACAGCGCTAAACTGATGATTTCAAGCCAAACACTGATAAACGCGAGCATTTTAAATGTGCCTTTCCACCCTTACCGCAGCACACAGCGTATGTCCTAGCAACAGGTTCACAATCGATGGCGCTTGACTCAAGCATCTTACTGGAATTCGAAGAAAACTTAACAGCGTAGTTTCGTTCGACGATATAACCATTAGAGTTAAACATAAATGTACAGTATTTAAATAACCATGAACCAACCAATGGAAACAGTCAGATTAGTCCACTTCACACCCTCCCATCCTGATTCTTTAATAACTATTTTAATGTCATCCTCTCTTCTACGCCTACGTCTTCCAAGTGGTCTCTTTCAAGTTTCCCTACCAAACCCTGTACACATCCCCCCCGCCCCCCACATATGCCACATGCCCTATCCATCTGATCCTTTTAGACTTAATCATCTGAATAATATTTGGTTAACATTACAAATCAAAACATCCCCTTTATGACATTTTCTCACTCCCCCTGTCACTGCCTCCCTCCTGGTCCCAAATATCTTCCTCAGCACCGTATTCTCGAACACCCTCAGTGTATTTTCTTTCCTTAATGTAATGGACCAAGATTCACACCCATACAAAACAAGAAGCAAATTATGGTTGTGTATTTTTAGTCTTTATGGTTTTATACAGCAGACTGGAAGACAAAAAGATTATACCCGGATGGTTGCAGGCATTCCGTGAATTTAATTTCCTGTTAATGTCTCCATACGTGCACTTCGTATCGCCTAGTACCGGTGCCAGATGTTTGAACGTTGCCACGCGCTGCAAGGCTCTGCACGCTGCGACTTTGTCCCGCATTCTCCTCACAAGACGTGACTATACACGTAGTGTTCTCAGCATTTGCTTCCAGGCCAACCTCCCTACCAGCGACAAATACAGCTTCTGTGATTTTCTTTACAGCGTAACAATGCTCGAACGCTCGCTCCATTTTGATTTTCTCTAAAGCAATAAGACATAACGAGAAACTGTACTGAACATGACATCTGCACTCTTCTGGGATCTTACGCGGCGTCGTGTGATAATTGTTTACCGACCCTTGAAGATGGGACCAATACGTTGTCCCGAAACGTCAGTAAACAATTACCACACGACGCCGCGAAACATCCCAGAAGAGCGCCGATCTCATCAACGTCGCGGCGGAAGCCTGAAATCTACGTTTGTGCTCGACGTAATTGCATGTACGCCTCCCTCTTCTCTCCAACGTACGCGCTTCTCTACCGAACGTTTTTCGCTACTCTAAGTATCCGTCCAGTTACACTCGAGATACGCGTAGAAATGCCTGTACGCATGTCTCTGTTAGTATCCAGCATTGCCAGACAACCGAAACTGAAAGACGTCACCAAATCCCAGTAGAAGTCCCCCGTACGTGCTTGGTTATAGCAATGCGGGTGTGCATAACTCAACGTGTTTGGTTTTCTGTGCGGTACGACCACAACAGTGTGCATTACAGACCACGCTATTCGGGAGCGGCGGTATAAATTGGATTAAATTCCCCTTCCGTTGTTTCGTCAGGCTCGGTCATGGGAACCAGCTCGCAGGGCTGCACAAAGTGTCAAGCGGTTCGCTGCCAGTACAGACAAGCTGAGCAGTGACAATGGCAGTCCAGTTTGTGTGACGTTAGAAAGCAAACACAGCCGAACCCGGTTGTTAACGACATGAAGGGGACTGAATATTTTGTGTCGTTACAAACGAGTGTCGTTATAACCGAGAAGTATAACGTTATGGTTAACAGTGAGGGATTAACTGGTACCACAGAACATCTAACCCTGTAGACGAGGTGTCGCATAAACCGATGTCATTGTAACCGGGTTTGGCGGTAGCCTACTTTCCTCAGGCTGATATGTGAGAGTGGGGCCTTTCGAACGTAAAGAAGTGATGTTCGTTTGGAAACTTTTTTCCACGGCGCAACAGCCCCCAGTGGGCCACGGCCTCCTCATTACTGAGGCTTCACGATCACACTCAGACACACCACACTCGGTAGGATTCCTCTGAGCGAGTGATCAGCCCGAGGCAGAGACCTCTACCTGACAACATACGACACTTACAAGAGACAGACATCCATGCCCCTGGCGGGATTCGAACCCGCAATCTCAGCATGCGAGCAGCCGCAGACCCACGTCATAGACCGCGCGGCCACTGGGATCGGCGCTCCTTTGTATTATTCCACGATTTTTCATTACAACAATAGATGCAAGCAACTGACCAGCTCCACGCCCCACCTGCTTTACCCCCGAGGTAAAGTCGGATTGTCGTAGTGAGAATGAAAAGTATCAGCCGGCGAATAATCGAGCTCCGTCACTCTTCTGGTCTGTGCCGCTTCAAGACTGACATACTGCGGTTCGTGAGAGGCCTTGTCATGACTCACCCTGAAGACAGAAGCAGAAGATTCCTCGGAAATACCAGTATTCAGCTACCAGGCTGTACCGTATCGTAGCCTACAATACTGAAATTTGTTGGACACTCGTGTGGGGGTGGGATCTGGCTACCGAACGGAAATACAGTCGGCGGCAGGTGCAGCAGACATCGGGGAGGGTGGCTGTGGGGTTCGGTCTGCTCCTGCCGACGGTTTATAGGGCGGAGTGCTGGTACAGCGTCCGGACGCTGCAGAGTGCAGGTGGATCTGTTTGGTTTATTCAACTGTATGAAGATGCAGAAGAAGAAAAAATAATGAGGGGGAGAAAGAGGACGGAGAATGAGAGGGCGTGGAGAATAGAGAATAAGAGAAGGGCGAAGAAAAGAAACGGAAAGAAAGAAGGACAGTAAGAACACAGGAGGCAGTGACAGACAGCACACTGTTTAGGCGGGGATAGGGTGTTACACGCCCTGCAGGTTCGCATGCAATGTCTCCACTACGCGTTCCCAGTCTCGACACAGGGCGGACGTCCCCGGGCGCTGTGCCCCCAGCATGCACATCGCGTTCAGCAGAACCTCCCAGAACGCTCACCGAAACTTTCAACTGAATCAGCATCATCGTCCTTCACGCAGGGAGGACCCGGCTTCAAATCGCGGCACGGATACTTCAGCCAGCCTTCACGCAGGGAGGACCCGGCTTCAAATCGCGGCACGGATACTTCAGCCAGCCTTCACGCAGGGAGGACCCGGCTTCAAATCGCGGCACGGATACTTTAGCCACGTTTTCCTCAGACCATCCAGGCAAACATCGTGACACTTCCTGACGCAGACAGCAATTACCGCTTCCTTCCACATCCTCTCCAATTCATTATTCACTGATTACCCTACCAATAGACGCTGTATAGTTTGAGCTGCTCACAGCGCCGTTAAACAATTTTTTATTCTCTCGTGGCGCCTCAAGTCATGTTTTCAAATTGCGGCCTACAACGGTCCTGTTGTCCACTCCCGGGTGGTGAACGAATATGAAGATTTGGTGAAATGACCCTAAGAGGAACATACCGACGGGTCCGTCCATATGGGGAGGGATCTGTCCCAGTGCCAGTTTGCCGGCCACAAACGCCATACGGGCTTCGCCGGGCTTTGCAGCGTCAATCCGGGGCCAGCATCGGCTATACAGAGCCTATACACAGCCAGGGCCGGCGCAGGACATGTGGGCGCCCCGGGCAGGTTAATAATTTGGCGCCCCTTCAAACCGATGTTCTTTAAACATTTTCAGCCTAGGACAAGTCTCGCGAAAATTTTTGAGGCCGCGTACCCAAACTGTGGATAATTTTCTGAGAAATTGTTTCGCGTGTGGAAACCTACGTTTACTAGCGCCATATTTATGAATATTCCAGTGTCGTAGTAGCGCTCCCTACAGGTTGGCGCCCACGGGAAGCTGCCCGGCTGGCCGACCCCGGATACATCGCAAATAGACAAATTGACGGGCAGGCCCATTATATGCAACGCTGCCCCCAGGTCATGACGTCTCAAACGACATCCTGAATCAGTGCCTATCTTTAGCGCAACCCTAATTATCTGTTCGGCGTTTCCTCTCCTCAACATGTGTTCCGTAACCCGATCCGTTCATGCCCGTGACAACGTGCACCCAGTTAGTCTCCTGTTTCCTGCCCGTCAGTGTCGGACTGGTTTTGTCGTAACAGAAGGTTCAGTGACTGTCGCGCATGTGCCAACACATGCACAATGCTGACTCCATGCAGCAGAGTCCTTCCAGAGACGCTAACAGTCTCTCAGCTGGTCAATACAGTCCCTGCATTTTATGGAACCTGAAGGTTCGTTATCGTGTTCAACAGAGCCCGCCACTTGTCCCTGTCCTCAGCCACATCTAGCCCAAACCCCCGTCCTATTTCTTGAAGATTCATTTTAATATTATCTTCCTACTTACGCCTAGATGTTTCAAGTAATCTATTTACCTCAGGATTCCCCACCAAAACACTGTGTGATGTACATGCCACATGCCCAGCGCATCTCATTCTTCTTGATTTGTTCACCCGAGTGACATCTGGTGGACAGACCGTGAAGCGCCTTACACGATACGCGGCACTGTACGTCTCATTTGCCCGGTACACGATTGTTTTGCTTGTTGGCGTCGTAATGCTTAGCAGCTTAACGTTCAACGAAAGAATAATACCGAAATCAATACATCGAAGTTCAGTCGTGTAATTCAAAGAGAAAACTCTGAATAAGGATTCGAATCGCGTACAGTAACTGTACCGCAATACTGGCACACTGCTTTCACAGCTGTGGCTACCGTACATATTGTTAACAGTGTGGCCTGATACAGTGACAGTGAGGATTCGAATCGCGTACAGTAACTGTACCGCAATACTGGCACACCCCTTTGACAGCTGTGGCCACCGTACATATTGGTAACAGTGTGGCCTGATACAGTGACAGTGAGGATTCGAATCGCGTACAATAACTTTACCACAATATGTGTACATCGCTTTAACACATGCGGCTACCGTACATATTGGTAAGAGGTTAAGGTACAGTTCGCATGTCCACGCCGTGAAGACACATAGAGGCACTAAAGGTGCAACTCCACTCATTCTTAACCTTGGCACTAGATGGAGGTACAAGGGTAAGGAGTGAAATTCGTAACGTTTTCTGTTCTGTGTTGCGTCCGCGGTAGCGTACAGTAACATAAAGGTTTTTTAAGAAGGCAAATGTGTTTAAAAATCCGCGTTAAGAGGCTCAGATTCACAACAAAGCAGGCGCTGTCTTGGTGTTTACAGTCCGCCTGTGCTCCCGCAGGGTTCTCGTGTGGCGAAAGGGAAGTGCAGGATGAGGAGCGTCTTTGTCAAGTCCCAAGTTGCTCTACAAACAACTTCCCTTCTTTGCCCAGTCCGTCAGAATGTCGTCTCGACATAAAACGTGGCAAAGAGGGCGGCGGGATTGCAAATTACGGAGCCCGATTGATGTCACACAAACCAAAATGACATCCAGCTGTTTCGCCTTCGTTTCTTGGCTTCTTATGCCAATTAAACGGCTTATACCTGCAGACGCACAGTAAAATGGCCTTCATCAGGTGGCGTCTCGATTCGGCAGGGTACGAAACCTGCTTTGAGTTTCCTAAGTCCTGGGGTCGAACCTCAATACGGACGGAGCCCTTGTATCTTGTCTTCACAGTTCCTGCTAGCCATTATTTGGGCACAACGTTTAATTAAACGACCGCTTCCTTCCACACCCCTTCAAGGTCATCATTCAGTAATCATTCCACCATTCGACTCTTCGTAACCTGAGCTGCTGCCAGCGTCGTTAAATGAACTAATGTGACGTCACGTTATTCGGAGCCAGGGTACCTGTCAGCAAGGTGGCGGGACACGTGCTGGGATTCGATTCCCGGCGAGACGCTTCCTCCTTCGCCGGCACACTGTCTCTGGGCCCATCCTACCCGATCAGTACCGGGGCTAAAGCGAACAGGACGTGAAGCTCAGTACAGGCACTCCTCGTGTAACATTTTCCCCACCGACGCTCGTTTGTCTTAACGTTGACAGGTTCCAGTAACCAACATTCGGCGGAATCTGCCCGGATTAAAAATGGTTGTCGCTGGCAGCTGGAATCTTCAATGGTCGGACTGGCAGAGACTTTAAATATTGTTTACTTGAACGCATGCTCGGTTCTACGTTGTTTCGTTCTGCATTGCGATTTTGAGAGGAACCTCTATCCCGGCGTTAGACAAGGACTGGCTGTATTTTGCATCATCAAGCGGTGTCGACGCTAGGAACACGCAGAATTGTATCGCCCCACCCATAAGACGCTCTGTCACGTCTCTTGTTCTCTTCATAGACTGCACACCGTTGTGAGATTAGCAAATTAAACACAATTAAATACCGTCCTTGCAACTTCAATTTTAAAATTATTATTTATAAAATACTAGGCTACATGTTTCGACCACCAGGTGGTCATCATCAGGCCTCGTTATAGAGTGTAAGAGAAGAAGATCATTGCCAGTGAGATCTCATTTTGCCATTACAAATTGTGGAACTTACTGTGTATACAGTATGGTTGGTACCAAGTATAAAGTTTAAAAATTTTCAATTTGTAAAATACAGCGTTCTAGCTGTGAGGTTAGAATCAATATTTAAATTCATAAATTATATATAGTATGTGGTAGGCGTGGAATTTTGAAACTGCAGGAATATACACACCCAGAGGATCCCCGTATTTATTCACAGAGTGATCGTACCGTCAGGAGTGACCCTCAACTAACATACACCGACAACCTCACATACGACACCTAGCACCAAAATCTACATACCCTTCCGGGAACTGAGGACATCGTCATCCAACTGCCGACCTAAAGTCAAGCAACACTCACATCGAATTTCTTCAAACTGCTACTTCAAAATTCCACATCTACCATTTATTTACCTTATATAATTTATGAATTTAAATATTGATTCTAACCTTACAGCTACAACGCTGTATTTTACACATCTAAAATTTTTAAACTTTATACTTGGTACCAACCATAGTGCATACACAGTCAGTGTCACAATTTGTAATGGCAAAATGAGATCTCACTGGCTATAATCTTCTTCTCTTACACTCTCTAACGAGGCCTGATGATGACCACCTGGTGGTCGAAACATGTAGCCTAGTATTTTATAAATAATAATTTTACATTGAAGTTGTGAGGACGGTATTTAATCGTGTTTAATTCTCTTGCTCTGATAAACCTGCAGTGGAAAGTACGTACTGCTTGAAAAATCAACTTCCTTCGATTAAACCATCAAGGACACTTACTTAACTCCCACGTACTGACTCGGAAAAAGAAACAAGGTTCACCAGGTCTGGCCTTGGGCACTGCCACACACGACTAACTCTTCGAATACTGCTTTTTGTAATCTAGTTCAGTCGGTATAGTGACTAGGCTTTGGGCTGGACAGTCCGGGTTTCGATTACCGGCATGGACAAGAGATTGTCCTCTTCCCCAAAACGTGTGGACCTGCACGCCTAACCACTCACATCCGTCTAGTGCCGAAATTAGCGACATGTGCAGCTACAGCTTTACCCCCCGTATGCCTCCATGGCGTAACAGGGACAACTTCACATATAAACAACACACAGCAAATCACGTCCTGTCTCACAGAGAACACAGTCCGTCCACGTTACAAAGACCAACCGGTTAATGCTATTTACAGAAACAATCGCTGTTTGTTGTGAGAATCATGGAGCAGAGGCCTTCTTGCGAAGCCAACAGTTTCTCGGCTAGTCAAGAAATTTCCCGCATTTTATGAAACCCTGAGGTTCATTACCGCATTCACAACAGCCCGCCACCTGTCCCTATCCTGAGCCAGCTCAATCCAGTCCATGGCCCCATTCCACTTCTTGAAGATCCATTTGAATATTATCCTCCCATCTACGCCTCGGCCTCCCAAGTGTAAAAATCATACGGAACACATAAATATGCTGCGTTTAACGTTGAATCAGGCGCTGCTTGATCTAAACCGAAACTGTCTTATTCCATGGCAAACGCGGCCGAACACTTCCACTCTGTGGCTCCAGCGGTGCACGAAGTTTCACGCCACCAGTGAGCGCTGCTGCGTGCAGCTGCAGGCGGCAGTGAAAGTTGGGGGTGTTCATGAATAAAGGCACATGTGAGGTCAAGACCTGCTGTAAATAACAGAGGACAATTGCGGTACCTGCTGGCTGAAGTCACTGTCGTATGAGATTCGGTGGGTCTGTATGGCGAGTGTGAAGGTGACCCTGTACGCGCCGTGAAGGTATATGGGGGCAGCAGACGTATAGCTCCTGTTATTCTTGCCCCTAGCACAAGAAGCGAGTGGTTAATCAGGACATTAAAGAATGGTTATTTGCGACAAGTTCCGTTCAGGACATCGCAGCCAGTTCGTCTGAAACATCGGCTGATTGAGACGCGGGACGTGTCTTTATCAGTTTGATTCAAACGTCAGCTCAGTGCGACGAGCGTGCCTTGTCTTTATACGCACTGTCATCACTTGGCGAATAACATTGCTGAGAGTTCCCGGAAGAATTTAGTTAAACCACCAGGGCGGAACAAAGCAATTATGTGTAATTGTCACAGGAACTGTTTTGTTTGTCGATGTACAAAGATTGCCACTGTGTGTACAAACAAGTGTTGTGTTTCAGTTTATCGCACGTGTTTTTAATTCGCTTTCGCAGCCAGTGACTGAACCGCCTGCAATGTGGAGTCACTACAGCGCAATGTGCTGAACACACGTGTCATTTGCTGAACACACGAGCTCACGTACCTTGCCTGTAGTAGTCACACAGAGGTGCATCCTTCACTTTCTCGAGTCGCACCAGAAACAATTAACGCGAAGCCCGCCTGCCCTGATACTTTCCCGAGTACAGCCAGGGGCGGTCCGCCTACAGAGGCAAACTAGGCGGCCACCTGGAGCGCCATCTTCAGTGGGGCGCCAAATTTGACGGGAAAATATCGAAGTTATGAAAAGTGAAACCATTTTAATTTGATAGTGCTTGAGCTGGGGGCTTGTTTGCCTGTTCACTTGGTTGTTGCGATGGGTCACCGATCGCCAAAACGAGGCATTTTCACGACTACCGCCAGGGACGCTCGCATCAGTTCGCTAGCGCCTTAGTGCCCTCGACAGCGTGCGAGCCGCTCCACAGCACTGTGGTTTTACAGAGCGATTGTGGATAACTTGCGCATCAAAATAGTTCCAGACAATACGTGCAAGACGTGCTTGTTTGACAACAACCTCAGCGAAGACGTTCGCTTGGGGGGACGGGAGGGGGCGATGCAAGTTTTGTCTAGAGCGCCAGTTTCCTGTAGCAAGTTTAGGGTCATCAACATCTGTCTATTTCACGATGTTGTCACACCTGTCAGCTTCAGCTTCCCAGCTGACTGCGATATGGGGCCCAAAGGTTCCTTACCGTGTTCAAAAGAGCCTGTCACTGGTCCATATTCTGAGCCAGATCAATCCAGTCGACATCATACCCCATTTCTTGAATAGCCATTTTAACTTTTTAAAGCCCAGTGGTTACTTTATGCACCACCAGGTTTAACATTCACAAACCCTACGTTCTGCCCACACAGTGTGTTTATGTGTTTTGTGTGGATCTCAGAACAAGCAGCGATTATTTCCCTATACAGCATTAACTGGCTGGTTTTTATAACCGAGACGGTGTGTTTACTGCGCGGTACGGACTCGGTCTTTATGTATTATAACCCTACGTTCTGCCCACACAGTGTATTTGTGTTTTGTGTGGATCTCAGAACAAACAGCGATTATTTCCCTATACAGCATTAACTGACTGGTTTTTATAACCGAGACGGAGTGTGTTTACTGCGCGGTACGGGCTGAATATTTCCCTATACAACTTTAACTGACCGGTTTTTATAACCGAGACGGAGTGTGTTTGCTGCGCGGTACGGACTGGATCTTCAACTAGAACAGATTATGTTTTGCTTAAGATCATCCCGCTCTGTGCATCTCTCACCATCTTGGCCCACTGCTCCGAGACACGCATTATGCCAACTCAGCGCTGCATTCCGCCAGGCTACGCTCAAACCTGCCGCCAGGCGGCCCGGCCACCTTATCTGCAGCAGGTCTGGCTGCGTTACACTACTAACAGGCTCACGTGAGCGATCACTCACCGTTACTGATAGCGATGGCGTCAGCGACTTCCGGTTCCTGTGCCACAGTAGAGGGCAACGACTGCAACACCGCGTCTGCAGCCCTCTCGGGAGCATATAGCCGGAACTGGGAGGAAATTTCGCGAGGTGGGAGAACGACAGTGAGTGGTTCGGCTAGTACTGTGGGAGGGTACGCCGTGCAGATTCGTAGATGGGTGCCAAAGATTTAGCGAAATCTTCCGCCTCCATCTTCAGTGTTGGTACAATCTGCGAAACTACACGGCGTCACATCCCAGGAGGCGGTACCTGATATTCAAGGTCATCTCAGAAAAATGGCCCAATTTTGAGTGGTTAAGTGTATTTCTTTATTGTTTTTTAACGACGCTGTCAGTAGACCAGACTATATAACCTACAGTGAACAACGAACTGGGAAGGATGTGGAAGTGACTGTGGCCTAATTTCAGGTCCAGTTCTAGTACGTCACCGCGAAGATGGTGGCAGCAAATCCCTCCGAAACGCCGGTACATAACCCTATGACGTCTCTAAATTTCTACCGGATTACACGGCGTCAAGTCCAAGAGCACAATAATGTTTGTGGTCACCCCAGTGAGAACGCGGCTCTGTCCTCTTCACAAAACAGTAAGGGCTAAAGGTAAATAATGCAGGTAAAGTCGTCCCTGCACTCGCCATAAAGGCATACAGGGGGAGTGGAGGTATAGCTCCATTCATTCTTAACCTCGCATTAGATGGAGGTAACTGACCAAATTCACACCACGGGCGCTTTACCGCGGGCAAAGAAGCCCGGTTCCCATTAAACGCGAGGGACTGAGTGTGTGTTTCGGAGAAGGCAAATATTCCTTGCCGTTTCCGGGATTCTAACCTCGGACCGTCCAGCCTGTAGCCTTATCACTGTACAGACTGAGCAAACATTAAATGGGTGAAGAAATTAAGGACGATGACACTGGGTGGGTGGTCATGTAGCATACGTGGGAGAGATGATAAATGCATAACAATGTGTTACTGTTGTGAGGAAAACCCGAAGCACAACAGCTACTGCAGAGAGCTAAGCGCACATGGGAATACAATATTCTCATTAAACTCTGCCTCATGCTGCATCCTTCCTACGTGTTCTTGCAAGTGAAACCTGTTACACTGCCCTTCATCTGTCATTTCAGCGTTGCAATCTGGAAGTAAGAATTCCGGACTGGCAACTCCCTTTTGTTTAGTTTATGGGAAAAGTGTACTGAAATAAAATACACGTTTCACTTATCTCTACAACTCTCATTCGATACATTTTTCTCTCCGATACACAGTCAGCAGTTACGCGCACAGAAACCCACACGCTGCAGGTGTTCATGTGAACTGTCAGTTAGTGTCGTCCGGTTTTAAGGAGGGCGGCACTGTTAGACAACTTTAGTGAAACTCTATTTAGCGTTCCCATAGTTTCTGCATACAGACGGGCAGACATAGAGAAGATACCGCAATCTTTGTTGCGAACTGTCAGTCACTACTGCCATTTAAATGTTTCACGACTAACGAACCGGAAATGTAAAAATTCAGTCCGTAACGCGCAGTAAACACACTCCGTCTCGGTTATAAAAACCAGTCAGTTAATGCCGTATAGGGAAATAATCGCTGTTTGTTCTGAGATCCACACAAAACGCATAAATACACTGTGTGGGCAGAACGTAGAATTTGTGAATGTTAAACCTGGCGGTACATACAGCAACCGCTGGGCTTTAAAGGGTTAAAGCTCCATGAGTGTTTATTTCGGGGTTATGTATCATAATATGCGTCAATCGACTCTTTACATAATACTTACAGCCGATACTCGGCTCTTATGACGTCAAAAATATAGAGCATTCATCTATATGACGTCACGGATCAAATTACAGCTTTATTTTAGACGCCAACTGCGCCGCTGCTGTTCTTCCCCCGGTTTCATATCGAGCTCTGCTGCAACGAAAGGCAGAACACAGCTATAAAGCGGGTCGTTTGAATTCGAGGGGCCTCCAGTTCCAACCCTGTTCTGGTTACAGGACAACCCGACTGATGCATATCTTGTTTTTACTCAGCTTTTCAAGGTCAGTACACTTTAATATAGGCCAAGATAACGTCCTTACAAATCCCTGCGTACTCATCACTAAGGGTTATACTGCCGCCTTCCCTGTTGTGCCAGTTTATGTAGGATTTGTGGTGGCAGCGAACAGGTTTTCCTCCCAGTACTTCGGCTTGCCTCTGTCAGTATCATTCCACCAGTGCTCCATATGCATACTGCACCTATAGGATGCCTTTTTCTGCTTGATAAGCGCCGGCCCAACGCTCCGCCCGACGCTTTGCCAGCATTGGCTCATGCGTCGCGTGTGGGGGAGGTGTGACAGCAGCTGGCGGGACACAGACAAACGATCGCAGCGATAATAACCTTTAGCAGGTCTAATAAAAACTCACTATAGCGTCAGGCTGGCGCTTATCGGTCAAGTAGGAAAAAAATACCCTATAACATCGGCGCTGTATGAACTTAGTGATTCAGGGCGTCGTTAAATAAACACACACACTCTCTCTCTCTCTCTCTCTGTCTTCACTGCTTGGTGGGCCCAGCAGCGCCACTTCTTCATTTACGCAATATCTGCGGTCCAAATCTCAGTCATATAACCAGCTATCCTGACTCACATTCTTCGTGGTTTTCCTCAGTAACCTCACAAGTGCTGAGACTCATATCAGGCCACGACCGCTTCCTTCGACATCCTTTCCAGTTCATTATTCACTAATCATTCTGAGGGAAAGAAAAAAACTAAAACGAGAATGCAGCAGGCTTCATGAGCCTAAAATTGCACGTTTAAAAGAAGAAGAAGAAGACAAAGTTACAACTTCAGCAGTTGAGAAAGTGTCGTGACAAGCAAAAAAAAAACAATACCCCAAATTCAATAACATCTTACAGCAGAACGAATTGTAAAATCCACTTAAAAAGCAGCTTTGAATGTAAAAAATTCTGCGTCTTTTTCACGATTCTCCTTTCTTCACGGCAAATAAACTGCCAGTGAATGGAAGGGCAGAGTTTGCCTTGTGAAGTGTTCTGGAAGGTGATGAAGTAGCGAGCTGCAGTGGGTGTCCGACTGATACTGCAACTGCTGCCGTAAGGCGAGGAACTTAGCACAGGTTACTGCGTCGCGGCGGAAAATGTTGGAACGTATGCTACACCCGGGCCGAGGCCAGTGGCCGCGCGGTCTAAGGCGTGGGTCTGCGGCCGAACGCTTGCTGGGATCGTGGGTTCGAATCCCACCGGCGGCATGGATATTTGTCTCTTGTGACTGTTTGTGTTGTCAGGCAGAGGTCTCTGCGACGGGCCGATCCCCCGTCCAGAGAAGTTCTACCGACTGTGGTGTGTGTCTGAGTGCGATCAAGTGTCAATAAACAACCTCGACACCTACTGTGAGTAGGTAGAAGAGGGAAGGACTGCGAAACGAAGCTATACACCCCGAATACGGGGCCGATGAGTCACCGCAGTGCTAACCAATTAGCTATTTCGTTTAGAGTCGTTTTTCTTTACTACAGAACAGACGGCTTGTGAAATGCTGCATTAGATGAGAACGGGCAGTGGGGCTTTCAAGTGCAGTGTATGTGGTATAAAAGAGGATAAGTTGGTAAGCCTGTTGTGTTTTACAGCTAATCCACCTGCAATAAACACGTTCCAGTTTCAAAATCGCTACGTTGGTACTGTTGCCTCACTTCGATACGCCATAAAATGTGACGTGTGCCGCGGATTGCAGCATTTCGAAGGGCGTGGGACCAACAAATAACGTGACGCCACCCACATGCAAGTAATTACATTTATAAATATAACCTCAACAAAAGTCTGTGTGCGTGTGTTTCAAAACAAATATACTGACAAGGTGTCTCCGTTGTCTTCTTCAAACTTACGAATCAGGCACTGTAATCCCTGGTATCACCACAATCACCATAATCAAACCTCATAAAGCCTGCAAGTGTTCACGGTACTGCACTCCCCCCACTTCTCATCACA
Organism: Coptotermes formosanus; assembly: GCA_013340265.1. Lineage (NCBI taxonomy): Eukaryota > Metazoa > Arthropoda > Insecta > Blattodea > Rhinotermitidae > Coptotermes > Coptotermes formosanus. The sequence goes on along the minus strand of BLKM01000459.1, from coordinate 274,816 downwards.
ATCGAATCCTTACAAACTGCAAACGAGAAGTACTTTTGAGACAATAAAAACAAATGGGTGACAGCTGTACAGACGCCAGAACAGCTGACAAAACCGGCGTGTTGTTTGAATAATGACTGCCGCGTGCTGGGTGCAAATGTTTGCGGTAATTTGGCACTTCTTATGACGCAGTGTTGGCATTATTGTCTGAAGACATGTCAATACTGTCACCGAGATGTTTGTGTTTGCGCCAAAGTAAATGTGCATTGCTCGTTATCTAGACCAATTTAAACTTCGAAGATATTTAGACATTCATTTCAAATTAGTATCACGGATAAAAACATCAGCTATAAAAACAGAAGAGGGGAAAGGGACGACGCAAAACTTACGACACAACGTCAATTAACAGATCGCCAGCAACCTGACTAATGACCAGTGTTCGGAACCTTTGTATGAGTGCGAAATTTGGTCTCTCACACCGAGGAAGGAACAAAGACTGGGGGTGTTCGAGAATGGGTTGCTGAGGAGGATATTTGGGCCTAAGAGGGGCGGGGCGACAGGGGATTGGAGAAGACTGCATAACGAGGAACTTAATGACCTGTACGCATCACCAAATATTATTCGGGTAATCAAATCTAGAAGATTGAGATGGGCTGGGCATGTAGCACGTATAGGGGAAAAGAGGTGCATACAGGATTTTGGTGGGGAGACCTGAGGGAAGGCGACCACTTAGGAGACCGAGCCGTAGATGGAAGGATAATATTAAAATGGACCTTCAAGAAGTGGGATGGGGGCATGGACTGGATTGAGTTGGCTCAGGATAGGGACAGGTGGTGGGCTCTTGAGAATGCGGTAATGAACCTCCGGGTTCCATAAAATGCGGGGAATTTCTTGACTAGCTGAGAAACTCTTAGCTTCTCAAGAAGGCCTCTGCTCCATGGAGTTGGTTAGTTAGTTCGGACCCTGAATACCTGCGACGCCCAAAACTGAGTACCCAGCAGCAAACCTGGTGCGTCCGCACCGCTCTTCAAAGCGAGGCAGATTGGTAAACACACTGGATGAAAGTGGGCTATAAATCTGCACAATCTGAACACGTGATGGTTCCCGTTGGTTACTAACTGCAGTGCGTCACACAGTTGCGACATTCTGCGGTTCTCTTGGCGGCGTTGCTGGAGATTCGGTTCTTCTGCGATGTGACACTATGGCGTTGAGGGAGTAGTTCCCGACGTTTCGAAGGATCGTAGTGCATTCTTCAAGCAATCAATGAAGGTCTTCTTTATTGCTTGACGTTGAAGATGAAGTCACTATGGTCCTTCGAAAAGTCAAGAAGTATTCGACCAACGAAATAACGTCACAGTTACTGGTGTAAGGGAAGGTGAGGTGAAGCTCCATGTATTCATTGTATCGGCATTAGGAAGTGCTGATTGCTTACGTGATCCGAAAGGCTTTAATATGAAATAAGGGCAAAATACATAATTGGTATTTAGAGACTAATTTAACCTAATTACATTTAAAGATTCAGTCCGTACCGCGCAGTAAACACACTACATCTCGGTATCAACAACCGATCAGTTAATGTTGTACAGGGAAATGACTGCTAGCAATTCTAAGAATGTAACCCCTGTCGTGTTCCGTTAGCAACATCTGACGCAAATCGAGTAAAACACCCACAACGAATTAACCACTGCACAATCTGCGTGCATTCAATGAACACAAGCGAACAAATAAACACGCACTGTCTTCACGACACAATGTACTATGTTTATAGAACGCCAGGTAACGTTTTCCTGTCCCATTATGCAACAAACTCGTTACTGATTCATGTCGAAGCCAGACACTCGCAAGACCTGATTCGTATCACAAGAGCCATGAGTCTATTTCTGAACAAAGTCATGTCCCCGCTTCAGAGCCAAATAGTCACGCGCATTGTCTACATGATGGCAGTAGTCAGTAAAAAAATCCAGGAAATCCTTTTCCTCGTCAGTCAGCGGTTTCTCGCTTTTCGGTTTCTTCTTCCTGACGGGCGGGGGTTCTGATCTCGGTTTCAGTGGTTTACCGCAGCTGTACGCGGGTGGCTCCAGTGCCCGTCTGAGCCTCCACGTCAGCTTCTCCAGCATCTTCATTCTGACTTCCGCCAACTCTGCCTCCTTTTTGACCCTCGCCTCCTCTTCATAGACCCTAGTCTCAGCCACTCTAACAATTCCTGAGGGTAAGTAATCCAGACTGAGCAGCAAGGACTCCATCTTGGTCTCGATCGCCCTCATCATCTCCATCAGTCCCCGGTTGCTGTCCTTCCTCCCTGTGCACGCCTCGTAGACATCTTCGACAAACACGTGCAGGCGCACGGCACTTTCACCCATAACCTGGTCCTTAAACAATTCATATAACAGCTTTCTGGCTTTATCCTTAAGCGACCGAATTCTGTCCTCTTCCCACGTAATAGCCGTCTCAAGGTCATTGATTTTATCTGCGGTGTATGCACGCTGTGTCTCAAATTGCTCCTGTGCGTCTGTCAACCCCTGCTGAACTGTCTGTATTGGATCAGTCAAGTCCCCGGAATGCAACAAACAGTTCAAATTCTGTAGCTCCATGTTTTGGAAGACCTGCAGAAGTTCGCACGGTTTAGCAAAGTACAGTAACGGTTCTTCCCCTGTCTTTATATCAGTTAAGAACAAATCCAACAGTTTATCCAATGAAACTTCTGGCTCCGGAGATAATAATCGATATCGTCCAAACAGTGTCGACATCTCGCTTACCAGCAACACAGAATTATGTCCTGTTCTGTGTATATAATCGTGTTTCTTCCTCCAGTCCATGGGACTTGCCATATACAAGAACTTCTGCAACATCTTGCAGTTTCTCCAATTTTCCTCCAGGATCGACACTTCACACTTCACACCCTCCAGTTGCTTTTCAAGTTTCTTCAGTTGATTACTCATATTAGTGGATTTATCAGTTTCTATTTGAGCATCATGAAGGAGCTTCATGGTTGATTCGTGGTCTTCTTCTAGGAATTCGCTGAAACTATCTGCAAACACTTCATACAACGCTTCGGTATTGTTGAGTCTTTTTTCTTCCTCTTGAAACTTCTCTCCGATATTCATTGCCTCATCCAGTTGGTATCCTACTTTCAGTTTCGTCTTCAAAGTTTCCCTCACTTCTTCCACGTACCTTCTCAAGTTCAGCTTCTCTTTTATCGGACGTCCTTCCAATATCTTAAAGTACTGAGGGTCGATGTCCAAAAGACCGGGCTGTTTGCACTCCACCTCTTCATCTGGTATATACAGCCTCTTCAGAATATCCATCCTCTGACGCGATCTGTAATTCGGCCTCGTGATGGCGTCATACCGTGCTTCCTCCTCTCGGCGCAGCTTGCACCATACTTTGGTCAGCAGCCTGTAGCTGACCTCACCTCTGTCCGGCGGGAACCAGAAGGGCGATGGCTCTGCGTTCACATCCCTCATGGTACCTTTGTCCACTCCTGTCCCAGCGGTGAAGTAATGAACGGCCCGGCCCGCGTGTAGCCTGCGAAAGTTGCATTCCTGCAGGGATGGCCGTTTCACCTTGCTAGTTAATCCCAACTTCCGGTCAGCGTCTCGTTTCTTCTTTGCGCCGACCGCGTAGGGCTCGATTCCAGATGCCATTGCATCGATCGGATTACATGCGCGAACAAAGGACAGTTGGTACCTACAGATAAACCACGATAGTAAGACACAGTTACCGACCGATTTGGGTCTTACAGATATGACGGTGTGTCGCTGTGTGTGCACTTTCAAGCGTTTCCAAGGAACACCGTGCCCTCGTCTCCAGGGTCAAACTGTCCCAGAAACGTCAGCAGCTACTCACCCAACGACACAGCATCACATCCCAGCAGACCTGAATCCTCAACTAAACCGCCGTGAGAACCTCAAATGTCTCCAACAGTTCCTATAGCTCGTATAAACACAGCATGCCTTCAGTCGCCTTTTTGAAACACAATCATCCTCTAGATGAAAACATCGAAGGATTTAATGGAAAGACTGCAATAAACATTGATACAAATGAGGGTGGAGCGTAGTGACGCTACGTGCTAGTGCAACTACGCATTGATAACTTACACACGTCTTTTGTTCCGTGCTCTGTCCTGTAACAGCTGACGACAGACTGCCATCGCCAGAATGGGAGTCCAACCGGGGACCCCTTGTGTGCAAATACGACATAATTGACCAGATGTACAAGCGATGTAACGATCCGTGCAGCTCCGCCGCTCGTGTCAGCCCGTGCAAAGGCCGTGTCAGACCATGCCAGCCCGTGCCAGCTGGGGTGCCATTACTTCGCTCGTGCCCATGGACCCACCCCTTTACGACGGACAGACACCCTACAGTTTTACTCACGCACGTAAACTGGAGATAAAATACAACAAGGAAGTGTGTGAACATTGTTTGTTGCCTACCTAATGATGCTGTCAGTAGCTCAGACTGTACGGCTTCCAATTATGGAATGCTTTATGAATACAGTAATGAGTTGGAAAGTGAGGTAAAATAAGTGGTAGTGGCATAATTTCAGGTATTCTTCACGAAATTTGTCTGGAGCGATTCAATAAAACAACTAAAATTTTCAGAAATTACAGGCGGTCGCTGAACCGGGTTTTGAACCCAGGACGTCCCTAATACGGAGCATAAGTGCTACACAGTCGACCGCCACGTTAAGTTCGATGTTCGGATGTGTTGGGAGCTGACCGCTGGCAACACCGGTAAGACGAGAGAACACAGTTCTGGTGGATTTTAGGGAAACACGCGGGTTGTGGGGGTGAACTGCGTGTGTTTGCGTGCATGTGTCTGCGGAACAAAAGCGGTTCCCTTTCTGTTTGTGGGTCACATACGGCGTCCCTTATGAACAACCATCTGGGCGACCAAGAAATACTGGGGTATATTAAAAAATTATATGTCACGAGAAACAGTTCGTAATGATGGGAGGTGGATAGAACTGGCTCAGGATCGGGTCCAATGGCGAGTCTTGGTATTGACTGTATTGGTGTGATTGTTAGCAAATGGAATCTAACATGAAAGTGCGCCACGAACGTGCGTTCCGATGCGGAAGGCGTGTGAACACTGCATGGCCGGCCACCTTCTTCCAGTTAGTACAAGCGATCCTATTTCCAAGCCCTTGATCCAGTTTCATTAATACAGGAAGCCATATGCATGCCGGCTGTGCAGCGCGGCTTCCTCCTGCATGCAAAACCGGGCAACCGGCTTATGCAAATGTCGTGGCATAAAATGCCGTGCTAACTGTGAGAAACATGCTCCTATTTACTTGCTGATTTGTGTGCTTGTCCACTTATTTGCTTATTCGTTTATCAAATTTATCTGAGCTGCTTCTCTCTCTGCCTGTCTGGTTGCCTGCCTATCTATCTATCTATCTATCTATCTATCTATCTATCTATCTATCTATCTGTTCCTACAGCTGTTCATTCACTGCCTTCATTACCGATATATCAATTCACAGCCTACCACCACTATTTACCAACGCTGTTCCCAGCTCAGACTACACACTGCCGAATTATAGGGTCATTACGTAAGAACTGGAGCTTTCACCGAGAGCAAATGCACAGAAGTCTTGTTTGGGCAGTCAGCCGTGTGAACACAGCAGTGCATTGCCACCGGGTTTCACACGGCTAAGAACCCAGCAAACTTCACTCCTTACATCAGTGAACAGCGAACAGCGAACTGCGAACTGCGAAGGATGCGGAAGGCAACGGTTGTGGCCTGAATTTCATACTAGCCCAGCATTTGAGAGAGGGCCTGAAGAAAAGCCACAAGAAGCTAGAAATTCACTCACAGCATAAACACAATTTGATACTCCAGATAGCTTGTCTTGTCCGACATCCTAGCAATCGGGCTAAATTCGAATCCCTGTCCACATCACGCTCGATTGTAGCACTGTTGGTATGATACAAGGAAGACAACAACTTAACGTACCGGCACTTTCATTTTTGGCGCACATAATTTAGACTTTACAGACCCTAACTGTACTTCCCTAACATGTGCGTGGGTTCAAAGCATGATAAGCATTAATTGGCAATACATGCTTCCAAAATTCTAGGCGTCAGGGCGACCTGGTGCCAGCGATTTGTCCAGCCCTGATCAACAATGTTAGGTTAGGTTACAGCAATAACACGCTCCAACTCTCTCTCCTAAATTCGGCTTGGCTCACCGCCTTGTGCCTGACGGCGGGCTCTTAGTGCTAACACTGCGACAAGAGGGCGAAATGGATCATGAAGTGCGGTAGTTCACATAAACATACCTCACAGAGAACACCGTCCGTCCCCATTACAAAGACTTGCCGCTATTTACCGCGAGAATCGTACGAAAAAAATGTGCCTGTATCGTGTGGGCATATTGTAGCTTTTTTGTTGCATACAGTAAAGTTTCAACCTTAAAATCAACAACTCGCCTGAAAGAACTAGCCGTAGATGGAAGGATACTATAACGGATCTTAAAGGAAAATGGGTGCTACGGTTTGAATTGTATGCAAGTGGCTCCGGGACAGGTTTCAGTGGCGGCATCGTGTTAACATGATAATGCAAATTTGGCTTCCACAAAAGCGGGAAAATTCTTGAGTGGCTGCGCAACTACTAGCTTGTCGTGAGGATCTCTGCACCATGGAGTTGGCGTGCGGATCTGACGGCAGTGCGTGTGGGGACGAGTGTCATCAGCTGACGGCTGTGCATGTGGGGACGAGTGTCAGCAGCTGACGGCAGTGCGTGTAGGGACGAGTGTCAGCAGCTGACGGCTGTGCATGTGGGGGCGAGTGTCATCATCTGACAGCAGTGCGTGTGGGGACGAGTGTCATCAGCTGACGGCTGTGCATGTGGGGAAGAGTGTCATCAGCTGACGGCTGTGCGTGTGGGGACGAATGTCATCAGCTGACGGCTGTGCATGTGGGGACGAGTGTCATCAGCTGACGGCAGTGCGTGTGGGGACGAGTGTCATCAGCTGACGGCTGTGCATGTAGCGCCTGCACAGTGCATCCTGGCGCCCACATACGCCGCGGACGAGCGCCTCGCAGTCCTCACGTGTCCAGAACACAATCCCATACCCGGTAGCCACGGTCGTTAACCTAGCCGGTGTGCATAGCGGTAACGTACCGGACTAGCATTATGACGGTACTTAGTTCGAATACCATCAGGTCATGTACCAGTTTATTAAAGCTTAGTGGCTACTTTAGGCAGCAACAAATTACCATTCACAAATTCAATGTTCTGCCCACACAGTGTATTTATGTGTTTTGTGTGGATCTCAGAACAAACAGCGATTATTTCCCTATACAGCATTAACTGACTGGTTTTTATAACCGAGACGGAGTGTGTTTACTGCGCGGTACGGACTGAGTCTTTATGCATATAATTCTACGTTCTGCCCACACAGCGTGTTTATGTGTTTTGTGTGGATCTCAGAACAAACAGCGATTATTTCCCTATACAGCATTAACTGGCTGGTTTTTATAACTGAGACGTAGTGTTTACTGCGCGGTACGAGCTGAATGTTTATATCTAATTCAGGTTTTAGTCTTTTACAAGGCCGTGCCAAGGCTCAGGCGGGTCAATAGCCGGCTTTTCACAGCGGAGGCCCGGGTCGATCCCAGGTCAGTTCATGTGAGATTTGTGGTTGACAAAGTAGCACTGGGATAGGGTTTTCTGTCAGTGCTTCTTTTTTTCCTTGTCAATATCAATTCCACCAATACTCCATGCTCATCTTCGTGTACACTTGACTCTTACCAGAAAGACACACAGGTGAAGGCTAAGAACCTTCCGAAAAGCAATGCTCTTTCGGAAATCGGGGAGCATTGGATAGAAAAGTGCTTTCACTCTTTTAAATCCTCATTCCACGCTACACCAACGTCTGCAGTAGTTCATGAATAAATTCGCTGCGTTATATGGAAGCACCCCAAGAGTTCGTCATCGTATTCACAAAAGCCTGCCAGTGGACCCTACCCAAAGCACATTACTCAATTCACTCTCGCAGATTATTTCATTACGGTAAAGGTGACGTCAGCTGTATGCGTCATTATCCATCATGCGATGAGGACGTACTGGGGAGTGAAGGTAGAGTTCCATCCATTTTTTACTTTGGCACTATCTGGGTGAGTGGTAAACTGGACACTCCGGCCGCCTTTACCATGGTGAAGCAGCCCCCAGTAATGATTGGATGGGTGGGCTCCGGAGTTAGATGCTGAGAACAGGCGGAGAAATATCTTCTGCCGGGAATCGAATTCTTGATGGCCCGGTCGTCCAACCCGCATTCTAGCGACTACGCAATGATGCGTATAAAGACAAATGGCACATTTTGGTATTCATTGCCCCAGTTGGCATATATTCATATATATATATAAGTACAAAATAAGTACAGAACGACAGGATTGACGACGTCCTGAATTGTGTTATCCCAGTAGCAAATCCGTATCCGCATCGGTGGTTCAGTGGTAGAATGCTCGCCTGCCACGCGGGCGGCCCGGGTTCGATTCCCGGCCGATGCAATTTTTTTAATATTTTCTTCTTGTATGATAATTAACCTTTTAAAGCCCAGTGGTTACTCTATGTACCGCCAGGTCTAACATTCACAAATTCTACGTTCTGCCCATACAGTGTGTTTATGTGTTTTGTGTGGATCTCAGAACAAACAGCGATTATTTCCCTATACAGCATTTTTTATACTGGTTTTTATAACCGAGACGGAGTGTGTTTACTGCGCGGCAGGGACTGGGTCTTTATGCATATAATTCTACGTTCTACCCACACAGTGTATTTATGTGTTTTGTGTGGATCTCAGAACAAACAGCGATTATTTCCCTCTACAGCATTAACTGACTGGTGTTTATAACCGAGGCGGAGTGTGTTTATTGCGCGGTACGAACATGGTCTTCATATAAAACAATTACGTTACATCCTTAAAGGGTTAATCTTGAAATCACAAGTACAACTACGTTGTAATTAAATTTATATTTATATGCGTTTACACCTATAAACCAAGGTGGGAGGAAGGTTCGTTTATTAACGAAAAGAAACGGTAATCCACGTGTACTTCACTGTTGAACGTACGAAGTATCGTGTGACGAATCGTGTTTATTACGAAACTGCGTGCAGCTAATCACGTCAAATATCCTAGTTAACCAAAATTGGAATGTGTCGACAAATTCTAGCCAGCTTTGATGTCCTCACGGCAATGACTACGATAAATGCTGTCTTCTGGGATATGACGCCGTTTAGTCTGGTGGAACTCTAGGGACTGTCCAGAGAAACCTTCAGCCATGTGGCTTTAGAGACGCAAAAATTTGGGGAAACACGGCTACCTTTGTGTTTAGGGTAGAAGAATTCCTCCGAAACGTCAGTGGATTTCTACAAGCCTTGTTCGCTGTCCTGCTAGCGCTTAATCACGACAAACTGCCAGGCAGGATAAACGGTCCGCCCGGTCCTCTTTATTTTTACGAGTCTTCAGGCATTCAGTTACGGCCATACGTACTACACCTTGCGCCTGCTGCACTTTGTCCACAAAGTGCCACTGTGACAGTTTATCCTCTCAGTAAAGTCGTTTTCCCTGTCAGTATCATTCCACCGTTGCTCCATATACATTCTTCTCCCGCTGACGTCACATACTAATCTCGGCGACTGGAGGCGTCATTAAATAAGCATGCTCAGTCAACTTTAACAACAACCTTAAGTGGGACCCTACATGAGCTTTTTGGTCCTTGCGTGTTTGTATAAATTAGTTAAAATTAGCTGCTGGAATGTTGTATAATTAGGGAGAAACTAAGGGAGCGGGTTCCTACAGTTCATGTGGCAACCCTCTCAGCCATGTTCACGTTTCAGCATTGCCCCAACTGTTTTAACTTACTTTGAACGGTATTATGTCCTTTCCAACCTTTCAAAAAGCAGTCACAGTGTCTCACAAAAAAAAAAACATTTCTTCCTTGCGACTTATCCCGTACGTTGTAGGAATGTGAGTTCGTAACTGATTGTTATTGCTGTAAAAATGAAGCTATTTGGAGAACAGAGTTCATTTTACTGTAAATATTGTGATACGTCTCGATATTCTCCTGCTGAGGTTCGACTGACCGAATTAGAGGCACACTGATGATCTGCATCAAAGTCGGTTACTAACTGGTGTTTTGCATGTGCAGCACAGCGCAAAATCCTCCGGGGCCCCCTGCTGTCTTACACGTCACGGAGACACAGAAATACACTCAGTGAGAGGAGCATTTGGTAATGAGAGAACGCAGGCCTGCGTGCCAGCGCGATGAGATAGTGTACACTTACATTATGATACAAGTACAGTAAAGTAAATGGCAAGGGCGGAGCGACGTTTCCAACGAGAATCCGATGCTTCGACGAGTGCATGAATTAACCGTGTAAAGCCCACTGGTTACTATATGCACCATCCGGTTTAACATTCACAAATTCTACGTTCTGCCCACACAGTGTGTTTGTGTGTTTCGTGTGGATCTCAGAACAAACAGCGATTATTTCCCTATACAGCATTAACTGACTGGTTTTTATAACCGAGACGGAGTGTGTTTACTGCGCGGTACGAACAGCCTCTTTTTCGTCAGACCTTATTAAGTACAAATATCTCCCTCAGCACCCTATTCTCAAACGCCCTGAGGCTCTGTGCCCCGCTCAATGTGACACCAACTTTCACACTAATATGAGATAACCTATCTGAAAAGCAAAATGAAGAAAATACATTGGAAACCACGTAATAGCACCATAAGGGAATAAAACAAAAAAAAATGTGGAGGCGCCGGGTATCGATCCCGGTACCTCTCGCATGCTAAGCGAGCGCTCTACCATCTGAGCTACGCCCCCGACGGCTGTACACCTGCCCTTCCCAAGCGGATATTAACGCCGTGCGCACTGCCTCGGCATCCTTTCACTCGCACCGTCGACACAAGAACTACGTAACGCACTTAGCGTTAAGTAGCATCTGGTACACGTAATCCTGCACTAATCCAAAGACCAAACAGTGAAGATGTATGGGGCAGCGGAGGTATAATTCAATGCATTAACTTCGGTAGTACTAAATGTGAAAGGGCCCTGGGTATCAAATCAAGTGGACAAGGGAAACCAAGCGACAGTACGGGCAATGAAGAACGGACAAATTTCTGCACCTCCGTGGAATCAAACGAGTCTCCCCTGTTGTCCAGCAGGTAGCACACACTGAGATAAACCGACACTTCACAATTTTCCGATCCTCATTTTGAATTATGACACCTTGTAGTCTGGACAGTTGAAATCTTTTGGAGCAAAGTATGCACCCACCTACCAGTTCTACCCCAAAGAGGACGCAGTAGGTTCAACCGAAACCGTGGTCACCACCTACCAGACTACACTCAAAATAAGAACAATGTTCATGTAACATCAACAAAATCCTCCACAGGCAATGCACATTTGTATCTGCTGCTTCTTTAAAACTGGCGGAGGAGGTGAAGGCCGCATTAAAGGCCTTGTTCAATACACTGCGTCGGGGTTAATTACGAAGGGGAAAAAACACAGTCTTAACACATAAGGACGAAAGACAAAAAGGAAAATTTAAATTGGCCGACAATTTTCAGTAAAATCTTCCAGCAAAGGGTCGTGTTGGAGAGCCGGAGGAGCTCAGTCCGTACTATGACTAGGCTATGGGCTGGACGGTCCGGGGTTCAAAACCCCGGTGGAGTGCGTTGGGCTGATCCCTCGTCCAGAGGAGTTCTACCGAATGTGGTGTGTCTGAGTGTGATCGTGAAGCCTCGTTAATGAGGAGGCCCTGGCCCACTGGGGGCTGTTGCACCGTTGGCAGCAGAAGAAAGGGTCACGGCGGTTACGGAGTTGTTCCGTGCGGACAGAAGGACGTACTCCGCAATTTCAACAGGCGCTCCACAAAAATACCTACCTCACAGAGAAAACAGTCGGTATTATAAAAACCAGCCAGTTAATGCTGTATAGGGAACTGATCGCTCTTTGTTCTGAGATCCACACAAAACACATAAATACACTGTGTGGGCAGAACGTAGAATTATATGCATAAAGACCCAGTCCGTACCGCGCAGTAAACACACTCCGTCTCGGTTATAAAAACCAGTCAGTTAATGCTGTATAGGGAAATAATCGCTGTTTGTTCTGAGATCCACACAAAACACATAAATACACTGTGTGGGCAGAACGTAGAATTATATGCATAAAGACCCAGCCCGTACCGCGCAGTAAACACTCCTTCTCGGTTATAAAAACCAGTCAGTTAATGCCGTATAGGGAAATAATCGCTGTTTGTTCTGAGATCCACACAAAACACATAAACACACTGTGTGGGCAGAACGTAGAATTATATGCATAAAGACCCAGCCCGTACCGCGCAGTAAACACTCCGTTTTGGTTACAAAAACCAGTCAGTTAACGCTGTATAGGGAAATAATCGCTGTTTGTTCTGAGATCCACACAAAACCCGTAAATACACTGTGTGGGCAGAACGTAGAATTATATGCATAAAGATCCAGCCCGTACCGCGCAGTAAACACACTCCGTCTCTGTTATAAAAACCAGCCAGTTAATGCTGTATAGGGAAATAATCGCTGTTTGTTCTGAGATCCACACAAAACACGTAAACACACTGTGTGGGCAGAACGTAGGGATTTTGTGTGTTGAAGATGGTATATATAGTTACCATTGTGATTCAAAAAATAGGTTAAGAGTTGTATTTTTATTGCAAGTATCCTATAGAACACATGAATTAAATAAACAACCAGCAGCAGGGACCAGTTTTGTTTACACGATACACTTTGCACTTACTGTGCGAGATTTGAGGCTGTAACACGATTCTAATGTTCTGGCATATGAAGCCGTCTCGATTAGTACACAGCTGTAGCTTCTGTCAAGCTGTTCAGCTTCGACACCTGTCAGATACGCATCGCCGTTTGAGACATTGGTCTTCACCGCACTGCCACTGCGTTCACATGACAGTTCCCAATCGGTAACAGTGGGCGAAGCCCCTGGTGGGTAGCTGTGGTAGTCATAAAAGGATCTGTGTGGGAGGGTGCAGGTTCAACACCTGTCGACAACACTGACCGTGGCAGTACGTACAAAACTACACACCAGGGTCAAACAAGGGTTTTGACCGCTTCCAGTTAAAAGAAAGGGATAATTCCTGTACAGGACTGGACGGGCCCTGAGGGTTCCAGGAGGCTGAGGCTCCCAGATTTCTCGACAGTCGGCACATGAAGGTGGTAAGGTTGTCAGCCCTACGCACCGGCCGCCATTACCCGCCAGGGAATACTCCTGGTACTCATTTCTGTTAGAGGCTGAGTCGACCCCAGGACCATAGTGTGGCCGGAAGGATTTTGTCAATGAAAAATTCCAATGACACCATCGGGAATCGAACACGCGACCTACGTGAAAGTCCGCCATTAGACACCCTCCTCAGCCCAGTTCCATCCAACCCCCACCCTCAATTTATGTGTAACATTCATCTGAATGCTACCTTTCATGTCATCGATTCCCATGTGGACGTTTTCGACGCGGTTTCCCTATCAAAATTCTGTATGCATTCCGTGCATACTACACTTCATTCTCTTCATGACACAAAGTAACTGGAGGTAAGCAGTTCGATTCTAAATCCGGATATAAACTACCCTACCTGGGGCTTTTCATGTTTTTCACCAGTCACTCCGGACAATTGCCAGCACAGTGTCTCAACCTGTCACCTGAAATACAGACTACTGCGGATGCCGTCATACAAGCCACAGGGCGCTAACAAGACAGCACGTCATGAGGACAGAGACTTTAGCAAGGCGTTCTTTACTCACATAATGTCGTAACGAGTTCAAGGCACACCCGCAAATGTAATTTTATTTGCGCCTATAACAAACGTGCGGGCTTCCTTTTCGAGTCGTTGTAATAAGCGGACGGACGGAGAGACAGACAGAGTTAGTGGGCGCACTTTCGCAACTTCTTGCTGCGAACGTTCTAAAAGAAATAAAAGAGTTCTTCAACCCGCTTCACGGAAGTGCAAGCAGCTGCTAGAAGTTTTTAGCCGTCATCGTGCAAGTTGGAATAACTGCAAATTTCTGCAGGCGGCAGTCAGTTAGCGCTCTCGTCTGGTTTCACGCACGGACAATTTCAGCAGACTCACGACACAGAAAATAAGATTTTAAAAGGACAAGTTCGTTATCTGACATCGGTGTTGCGGACCGACAAGAGAACAGTACCACCTTAGAAATAAAAAAAAAACCGTGGCTCATTAACAAGTTGAACGTGGCAGTTTTGATGTGCCCCAGGCTGTGACTACAAAGATTACCATCTTGTGGGACGTGACGCCAGGTAGTCCGGTAGAAATGAACCAGTACTTCACAGAATGCTGCAGCCTCCATCAAGAGGGTAGGGGAATGCCTGTCCTGAAGATGTAGGCAGCGGCAGACTCCGAAAGGTTGGCACAGGTTTACAAGACTACACAGCGTCCTATCCCAGGAAACGGAGAAGACGTCTGACCAATCAGAGCAGCGGTTCCCAACCTTTTATGTGTGTGACCCTACAGTAGCAAACGGTATGTGACCCGCGACCCTACCGTGGAAGCGGCAACAGTCAGTGATGTTTGCTGTAAAGGAACTAATGCTAGTGCTTTTCTTGAACACCACATAACATTGCAACTAGTTTACAAAAATATTAAATTGTTAATGCTACGTGTCAAATCCAATATTTTTTGGGACAATATTAAATACATAAATCAGGCGAGACGCGGATCTTTATTTAAATAACTCATACATGTGTTGGTTAGGCAAATCGTTTGCTTCTAAATAAAATCTTGGGAAATACTGACTATATGGCACGTTACATAAAACGAACAGAACAACAATGTCAAACACTGGTTATTTAAAGTGCAAGTGCACAGTACGTTTAAAATTAATGAACACAGATTCAATAATTAAATTTGCTCGATCATTCTCTTTGAATTTAGGTAAGAGTTTTGTTTTTTTTTTCACAATTATCAAGTTCTCCATAAAACCCTCTTGCAAGCTTACGCCAGATCTCCTGCGACTCTGATTTGGGTCGCGACCTGAGGTTGCCAACCAGTGAATCAGCGTGCGGTGTGCAGCAGACACTGCGAAGAGTCGGCTGTACTGCAGCAAGTTACCTCGGGCTGCCACGAGGTGGAGTTTTATTTGGCCGCGCGGTTCCGAGTTTGAATCCCACGCAAACCTGTCGACTTCCATCGCAATAAAAAGAACACGGCGTGTTAATATCGCACCCTTGCCAAAACAGAACACGGCGTGTTAATATAGCACCCTTGCCAAAACAGAACACGGCGTGTTAATATCGCACCCTTGCCAAAACAGAACACGGCGTGTTCATATCGCACCCTTGCCAAAACAGAACACGGCGTGTTAATATCGCACCCTTGCCAAAACAGAACACGGCGTGTTGATATTGCACCCTTGCCAAAACAGAACACGGCGTGTTAATATCGCACCCTTGCCAAAGCAGAACACGGCGTGTTGATATCGCACCCTTGCCAAAACAGAACACGGCGTGTTGATATTGCACCCTTGCCAAAACAGAACACGGCGTGTTAATATCGCACCCTTGCCAAAACAGAACCATGCAGAGAAATGGCTCTTGAGAAGCTGACAGTTGAGATACGCGCTGTCTTGAGGCCGATAAGGTTGTCTCGAAACGTCGGTACAGAATTACCACTCTGCGCTGTGTAATACCCCAGAAGAGCGCGGACTTCATTTACACCGCGGCGGAAGCCTGAAATCACGCAAAGCCGACAGTTGCTCAGCTCATAAAGAAATACCCCACTTTTTATGCCGCCCAGAAGTTCACAACACTTTTAACAACAGCCCCGCCAATGATCCACCTGAGGGAGTGGAATCCAGCCCAACTCCACACGCGCCATTTTGTTACGACTCACTGCAGTAACCCCTCGCACCTGTGACTGTGTCTGCTCCCCCCCCCCCCCACAAACTAATATTTTCCTCGCATATTCTCCAAACGAAATCGCGCCTACATTTGCGAGGCGGCGGGTCCTCACAGCGGTGCTGCTGAACACTCATGTCTTGTGGGACGTGACGCCGTGTCGGTTGAATAGTTCCCGACGTTTCGACGGACCGTAATCTTTTCCTCTTCAGCGCACTATGATATTTTCGAAACGTCAGGCACTACCCACGCAACGAGAACGCGTCATACCCCACAAGACTTTAAATCTTCGTGCACGCATTTCCTACCTGTCACATGCGTGTTGCGTGCCCCGACCATCCCATCCTTCCCTGTCTGCTACGCCTGTGACCCACACATGACAGCCTGGAGCCGTCCTGCCGCTACTCTGTACATGCCAGAACCCCCCCTCACTTGGGCCCTCCCGCCCAGCTTGCAAATCGATCCATCGGGCCACATCGCCCACCCACGGTACTTGGGTTCGAGCCTCGACCGGTCTGCTGGGTCAAGGTTACCCCAGGCCTACCTGACTGTGAGATTCAGCACCGTCTGTTCTCAGCACGCAACTCTGAGATTTGAGATTTGGGGTGTGGCGCCCGATAATGGACGCAATAGGTTTCTCTGAAACGTCGGTAGACACCAGACTACACGGCGTCACATCCCAGACGAAAATATCTGCTTGGACCTTCCTGTTATGACCCCACCAATGCCACACACACACGAGTATAGTGGATCCCTCTGTAACATAGGCTAGAGCAGGCCCGCTCAACCTTATGTGGTGCGGGCAGTATGATTAGTAGGATTACGAATTATAGAATTGTTTGGACGACGGCGGCTGTGGCATAAACGGTAAAAGTAAAGGTAAAGGTGTCCCTGTCCACGCCACGAAGGCATACAGGGGAAGAGAGGTATGGCTCCATTCATTCTTAGCCTCGCCACTAAATGGAGTTGAGTGGTCAGCTTCACGTCCCGGCCGCTTTACCTCAGGAAAGGAAACCCCTTATCTATTGAAGAGGAAGCTGGGTCGGCCGCAGAGCGGGTCCGGGCATTTTGGGGAACAGAAAAAATTTCAACACCTACCTGGATTCGAACCCCGGACCGTCCAGCCCCAAACCCAGTCGCTGTACGCTATGCCGGTTCCAAATAAATAAATAAATAAATAAACAAATAAAATTGTGCGACGTTTAAGGTTCTCACAAGGGTGTCACTGAAGATTGAAATCTTCTGGGATGTGACGTTAAATGTTTACGGACGCTTCGGAACACCTGCTTACCCAAAAACACACTGTCACAGTCCGGAAGACCTGGATCCTCAAATTCGGTCGTATGAAGACTTCTTGTTCACTTACTGGCACTTTCGCCATAAACGGTAAGGACACGTCATAGAAACAGTCACACAAGTCTGTAACATTCAATTCGAAATGTCTCCTGGAGCAAACCAATATGTCCTTTATCCCTCGCCAGACAAAACCCCGTTATTTATTACGAGGAAAAGCTCACACAGAAGGAAAGACTTTTGTAATCGGAAAAAAAAATCGGCCCTAAGAAATACAGCTTCCGTTTCCGGCAGACAAACTTACGAAACAAGGGACGAGGAACTCACATAGATCAAGCCACCCTTAAATATGTCACCCACAGTGACACGTTCCAGCGGCTAAATGAATCATTTCCGTACCGCGACTGCAGCGACGGCGGAGACAGGAGGGCGTGGCTGTTGTCCGGTCTCGGAGTCTCAACAGCGAAACAGCAGCAACTTCGCTCGTAAATGGAAGTGAAACGGACTTCAGCGGGACAGCTGCAGAATGCTGACAAACGCTTTCAGTATCCCAACAAAAAAAATAACTTACAGTCTAACTCGGTTACAACGTCACGAAAGGGACTGAATGTTTTGTATCATTATAAACGAGCGTTATTGTAACCGAGGCGTATAATGTTATGGTCAACAGTGAGGAATTAATTGGTACCACAGAATATCTGACGTTATACACGAGGTGTCGCATAAACCGATGCCGTTATAGCCGGGTTCGACTGTAATTTGTGTTAAATTTTTCAAAAGAATTGCCCAGAAATAGCTGTAAATGAAACCGAAAAAATAAAACCCTAATTACAGCTATCATGGGTCGAACATTTGTTTACAAATTCCAACCCAAAATGACGGTGAAAATGTGTCTTCAATAACTGATACACGCGAGAACATCGTTTGACGGATTTGTGGTTTATCTAAGGCCACGTGCTGTCATAGAAATCTTTCGGACGAAACCACTACATCCATTTGCATGGCATAAGAATAAGCCTTGCAGGGAAAAACGGTGAGGTATATAAGAAAAGGGTGCCGATCCCAGTGGCCGCGCGGTCTAAGGCGTGGGTCTGCGGCCGCTCGCTTGCTGGGATTGCGGGTTCGAATCCCACTGAGGGCATGGATGTCTGTGTCTTGTGAATGTTGCGTGTTGTGAGGTAGAGGTCTCTGCGTCGGGCTGATCACTCGTCCAGGGGAGTCCTACCGACTGTGGTGAGCCTGCGTGTGATAGTGAAGCCTCGATAATGAGGCGGCCGTGGCCCACTGGGGGCTGTTGCGCCGATGGAAAAAAAAAATATTGCGAAAGGAACGACACAACCAATAAGTTTGGGGGGAGGAGGGATGGGAGACATTGGCTGTCAAAATGAAGGGGAGCAGCGGGGAGGTGCTGGCAGGTCATGGATATGAATCGAGGGAAACATGAAAATAAGAGAAATTTCAGGAAGAAGAAACAGAATAAGGCGGCGCTTGAAATGTCTATCAAACCATACGGCATCACATCCAATGGCATACACTCAGCTGACAAATTAAGCAAGCAACTAACCAAACCAACCGAAAAACCAGCTGTACTGCGGCAACAGCAAGCAATATCGAGGGTAGGGACGACAGAAACTGAGCGTTCCTCTGTTGCTCTATTCCCCTCCAGTACTCCGCTGTCTGCCAACCAGCCCAAATAGCTTGTTGTAGCGGTCGCTATCACTGCATACATGCGTGTGACACATAGTGGCTAGGCGACAAGTTGGGAATTAGGGAAGTACGTTTGGGGGAATGTCAACAGCTTTCGCGGGACACAGAGGCTATCAGTCCCTGAGAATTCACACTGTGGCTGGAGGGTGAACTGCATGGGGCAGAGTCCTTCGTGACAAGCTAAAAGTTGCCAACTTAGTCAAAAACTTCTCCGCATTTTATGGAACGTGGCTGTTGCTTACTGGTTTTAGAGCAGCGTGACCACGGTCCCTATCCTGAGCCAGATTATTCCACTCACACACATACCATATCTCTTTCAAATCCAGTTTAATATTATCTAAAAATTCACGTTTAGGTATAGCGTGCAGGTTCTTCCCTTGAAGGATTCTGACCAAAGTCTTGCATGATGCATTTCCTACCTCTAAAATACGTGCTACTTGCCCCGCCAATCTCACATTCCTTTATTTATCAGCCCAACAATAGCGGTGAACGGTACGAATTACGAAACCCCTCATTATGCAGTTATCTCGACCCGGAACAGTCTGCACTCACAGTGTGCTGTAACCCTGTTTTGCTCAGCAGCATCCAATAACAGATGAGGCCAGCCTCAATCTCAGGCAGTTTCCTGGATTACAAGGCTGCGAGTGCGAACGATCGATTGGCAACGACACGATCATGTTCATCGTCTCCACCAGAGAGCGGCGCAGGAACGCAGACTGCCACCGTCAAATACATCACTGGTGCTGACAAATCGAGGCAAAAACACGGCCTTTATTAGCGGTGACCAGTCTGATACAGGCTGCAGTTGATGCGTACAGGTAAGGGCGAAAGCATTCGGGGAGTGCAGGAGGTATAAAATCCACTCACTCTTAACTTCGGCATTGGCTGGAGGTCTCAGATCCAGTCAGCCTCCTATTCAATGGTTACTGGTGGATTTCCGCGGGGGTAAAGCGACCGGAAGGTGAGGATTAAATTTGGCGCGTTTGCAACGGAAATATGCGTAACTTAGCTTATCTAGATAACTTGTTCGGCCAATTATAACGTACCGACCAAGTGACAGACAACATAACTAGGTGACTAACGTGCTATCTAAGAATCTGACGACTCTTGGTTAGTCCCACGTTACTTATCGACGCGGTTTCAACTACATAATTGCACGGCATCCAGTGGGATAGGAAACTGTAATTGACAAGGGAGATGTGCAAAATTGCAGGCTTCCGCTCTTCTGGGATGTTACATGGCGTATGTGGTAGTTGATAATATTAAGATGGATATTCGGGAAGTGGGATGGGAGGACATGAACTGGATTGAGCTGGCTCAGGATAGGGACAGGTGGCGGGCTCTTGTGAATGCGGTAATGAACCTTCGGGTTCAATAAAATGCGGGGAATTTCTTGACTAGCTGAGAAACTGTTAGCTTCTCAAGAAGGCCTCTGCTCCATGGAGTTAGTTAGTTAGTTATGTGGTAGTTGGTTTTGACAGCAGATTTGAGATTCTCAGGAAGCAAACGGTTGCGGCCTATTTAGAGGCAATAATGGCTCAGGTGACTGATTCGTCGCCGCTTCTTACTACAGCAGCCCGGGTTCGATCCCAGGTCAGTCCATGTTGGATTTGTGGCGGACAAAGTGGCACTGGGACAGGTTTTTTTCCTAGCACCTCCATTTTCCTCGTCAGTATCGTTCCGCCACTATACCACACTCATTTCATCTCAAGACGACAGTTATCAGAAGGACAAGCGGGCGATGCCTGGGAACCTTCAAACAAAGTAACGCCCTTCTACTAGACATCGGGAGAGCATTAGAAAAGTACTTGGATGTTGTCTTCTTTTAAGTTAATACAGATTCGGCATAAGATATAAGACACAAATCACGAAAAACTTCGGTCAGAATCTCCGGTCAAGCTTCGAACAGGGGACCTCCCACACACAAAGCGCGAGCGCCACAGTTGCGTATGCACGGACGGACAAACCCAATGGGTCTCTACTGCCTGCGTATTCCGAGCACTGACAGGCCCTGCTAACCCACTTGTCACTGACCGCCACACACCCGCAGGCACTGCGGCCCGCTACGGCAATCTCTGGCACGTCCCATTTGGCGTCCCGGCCTCGTATCGTATCTGTGTAACTCACAGCAGGTGAGAGAGGAGGTCAGGCAGATGCCGTCATGTTTATGGGTTTAAAACTGCAGCGTAAATTTGTCCCGTTGTCTGATTAACTCTTTAAACAAACTAACCAACCCGAAATGTACATAAAGATCTAGTCCGTACCGCACAGTAAACACACTGCGCCTCGGTTATAAAAACCAGTCAGTTAATGCTGTATAGGTAAATAATCGCTGTTTGTTCTGGGATCCACACAAAACACATAAATACACTGTGTGGGCAGAACGTAGAATTATATGCATAGAGACTCAGTCCGTACCGCGCAGTAAACACACTCCGTCTCGGTTATAAAAACCCGCCAGTTAATGCTGTATAGGGAAATAATTGCTGTTTGTTCTGAGATCCACACAAAATACATAACCACAGGCAGGTCGCCTTCTTGTGAGAAACAGCGTTGTAGAAAATCTCGCGATAAAAAGAATAGGACTTACGGAAAATATAGGATTAGGGACAGACAGTCTGGGCGGAGCTTCTACCAAACACCATGCAAGCAGTCCTTGCTGAGATCACTGCAAACCTCCACAACGGTGCATTATCCAACACGAGGACGATCTTTAAATCATCT
>BLKM01000459.1:236794-253100 GCA_013340265.1 Coptotermes formosanus | reverse complement strand
CACCACCGGTCATTCACCAACCCGGGTCCTATTTTAAAAGAACCTCCCCCCCCCCCCCCCCCCCGCAGTAAGTCTTAAAAACATCTTGGAAGGCATCAACAATAAGATCATAAAGAGTTTGGCCCGTCATCCAGCCTTTCTTGCTTGATCTAAAATAAATCCCTGGGATAGGCTTTAAAAATCCTTCACGCTGGTCCCTGAACTAGCGCAATGGCCAACACGCGTGTGCGAAATTTCGCGTTGTACAGCGTTCACCTATTCATCAATCGCATTACAGGCAATTTGCGTTAACGAAACACGCGTGTAGTAGAACTGACAGTGCGCTGTGTGGGCAGAACGTAGAGTGTTTTAATGTTAAACAGGGTGGCACATGCAGTAACCACTGGGCTTTAACGGCTTAAGCACCACGCTCTGAAGGCGCATGGGAGAATAAAGGAACAGATGCAGGTGTTGTCAGTTTCACGCTCTGGCCGCTTTATCCCCGACGTAAGTGCCCCAGGTACCCACCTGTGCGGGCCCCGGACCGATGTGCCAGCTGTGTGGAAGTGAGAACAGCGCCTGCTGGTTCGCCGACCGCTCACACCTGCCCACACACTGAACCTGCAGTAACATCAGCGTCTTGCAGTGCCGCAGCTCGCCTGCAGTCATCCCACCGTTCGTGGCTGCACAGTGTGAGCTACAGAGACACAGCTTCGACGTTTCATTAATTTGCCTGACGTTTCGGACTGTCAGCTGCGTTGGATTCAGACCCAGCTACAACGAACGAAATCTGCCAATAACGGGGACGCAGGGGACCAAAACTTCTCCCCGTTGCACGGAAGTTGCATTTCACACAAGAACTTGCAGTTGGGGTCCTCCGGATTCCAGGACCTCGGGACTGTAAAACGTTTCCGCTAAAGACAAATTTCCATTACGACCAGGTTCCTTTTAAGAGAGGTTTCGCTGTATAACGTTATAGTGAGCATCACCGCAATGCTGCAGTCAGCAGTATGACTGTAATGCTGACTGCAGTGCTACAGTCAGCAGTATGACTGTAATGCTGACTGCAGTGCTACAGTCAGCAGTATGACTGTAATGCTGACTGCAGTGCTACTGTCAGCAGTGTAACTGTAATGCTGACTGCAGTGCTACAGTCAGCAGTATGACTGTAATGCTGACTGCAGTGCTACAGTCAGCAGTATGACGTCTACTGACGCCCCAACGACCGCCTCCACAAACAGAAAACACCGAAATGAACGGCATTACAACACGCAGGCAAATAACAAGATGAAACCGTCTGTTGGAGAGGAGCCAATGGAAACTTCATAACAACCGATCTCATCAGTACAAAAGAAGAGAGCAAAAAATGAAAGTGGAGCGATATGAAAGGAATCCATCTCATTACGAAGTACAATTCCCTCCTAGTTTACCCGGTACCACAGCAACGTCGAACAAGTGGAGCACTGACCCCATTCAGTCTGAACACCTGACGGTGTGACTAATCCGGTTGTGAGGGTACACAAACAACGAGACTAAACCCTTTAAGGCACTGCGGTAACTATATGTACCAGCTGCTTTAACAATGGGAAGCTCCTCTTTCTGCCGACGCTGTCGTGCTCCGTACGATTCTCAGATTGTTTACCTGCAGATCTTTCTAATGCCGGTGGGCTGTTCTGTGCGCGGTACAGACTCCATAGTTAAATGTGTTACATGGCATTTGTACTTGAAAAGGCTGCGTCATGGCTCAGGCGGTTAGTCGCCGGCCTCTCACCGGGGAAGCCCGGGTTCGATCTCTGGACAATTCCAAGCAAGCGTTATGGTAAACAAAGTGGCACTGTGACAGCTTTTTCTCCCAGCACCTCTGTTTTCCCCTGACAGTGCCATTCCACCAATGCTCCGTACTAATCTTCAACTTAACCCTTTAAAGACGAAGCGTATCTATTTTATATAAGGCCTCAGTGCGTACCGCGCTGTAAACACTCTCCACTTCGGTTAAAAAAACCAATCTCTTAATGTTTTATAAGGCAAAAGTTGCTGTTTGTTCTGAGATCCGTACAAAACACATAAACGCAATGTGGGCACCACGTAGAATTTTTTAATGTTAAACCTGGCTGTATGTAAAGTTACCGCTAGGCTTTAAAAGGTTAATGCTACACTTAGCCGAAGGACAAGCGGACGCAGCCTGGGAACAATTCGAATAAAGCAATGATCTTTCAGAAGTCGGAGAGCACTTGACATGACAGCACTTTCACACTGTTTCTCACATTTCGCAGGGTTAGGAGATTACAATTAGGGGTGCGAGTCTTGACACGTTTGGGCTAGGAGTGCTGGAGGGGTATCATAGCGGCTGCTGAATCGGTTGACTTGTGTATGGGGGCGAAGCGTGTAACTGGAGGAGAGGAATACGTAGAAACGGAATGAAAGAAAGAGCAGGAGACTGAGAGAAAGAAATGAGGAAATACATAAGTAAGGAAATAGAGAAGCAAAAAGGGAATAAGATGCTGAAAAGACTAAGAACATAAAGCAAACAAAACAGAGGAAAACGAGAAGGGATAAAAGCCAATGACATGCCCTTAGTCGAGTAAAAGGTTGCTAGTTAGGCACTAACGTTTCGAAGAAAATACTGCCTTCATCTTCAGGGCAGAAATGTTGCCTACTTTCCTAGAATAGCTTCTGGTCTAATGCACGATGGAAGGATGTGGAATAAGTCGTGACACAGTCCACAGGAGGACTTTTGTGAAAACGGTAAAGAACCTTCGACTTCCATAAAATGCGTGGAATTTCTTGACCCGTTTAGAAACTATCACCTTCTGGTGAACAGCTCTGTCACATGCTTGATGACAGCTGTAGTTCGCGGTGTTGCAACCTTTTCATGCATTAAAGAAAACATAAAAATCTGAGCTTAAAATGAAGCAGCGGTTATTGTGTACCGATACGAGCTGAAAATAGTTGACAATCCGTATCCCACAGTTCCTTAACAATTTACTGTTTAATTTCGTGATATTATTTGGTCGTATGTCTTATCTCTGACGCAGTGTACTAACAAGGAAAGCAAAAGCACTAATCACCAACAAATGCACAAAACATGAAGGGGGAGTGTAAACTGCGAAACACTGCAACATCCGTTTGTTTTGTCACTAATGTACAGTTACTTGCAATTTTGTGTGTATTCAGTGTAATAAGTAAACAATCATTGTTGGATAAAACACTAATCACCAACAAATGCACAAAGAGTTTTATCATCAATCGTAACACACTCCTACATGTTTCGACGCTGCTGGGTCATCTTCAGGGAGAACTTTTTGTTGTCGTTACACTAAGGTTGCACTTTATAGTTGAGTGAGAATGTGCTGTTGACTGTGCACTGGAGGCGTGAACTCTCTGCGGTCCCGGCCTGCAGGCCCAGACCGCAGAGAGTTCACGCCTCCAAAAACAACGCAGTACACAGTCAACAGCACATTCTCACTCAACTACAAAGTGCAACCTTAGTGTAACGATAATAAAAAAGTTTTCCCTGAAGATGGCCCAGCAGGGTCGAAACATGTAGGAGTGTGTTACGATTGATGATAAAACTCTCTTTGTGCATTTGTTGGTGATTAGTGCTTTTGTATAATATAGCGCACGGACATGGAACACGTGAAACAAGGAAAGCAGCTGTCTCTCATCAGCACGTGTTAAAACAAAGAGCATGAACGTGGATCCCACAGCTTACAAGCTGAACAAACGGTAACAATAACAACTGGACCAACAATAACTGTAAACGTGCCGCATTACAAATGCAATAACAATGCAGCCTCTACACACCAAGTAACAATAATGTCCCACAGAAACGAGCTTGAAATTCGAAACGAAAACACTTTGATTTGCAGCTTGTCTGATCTGATTCTATTAAGTCACGGCTCATTAGATTATCGCGTCAGGGACGATACACTGCGTGTCAGAAACTGCATTAGCAAATCGAACAGACCTCGGTTGTACAGTAGAATCATCCTGGCAGTGTACACTTAAACACTGACAGGAATTTATAGAAACAACTGTCAATAATCATGTTGCCTTCTGGGTCCTGCCGCCGTGTAGACTTGTACGTGGTGATTAGTAACATTTCGGGGGAAAATACTGCCTCCATTATCAGGGTCATGGCCAGAATAACGTACTAGAAGCCTTCACTGCTATGAAAACTTCAAACGTCTTGCAAAAACAAGAATGTTGTATTATTCCATGACTTGCATTTGTCAGCAAATATTATTCAGGTGTTGAGCGGGGCATGATGCACATGTGGAGAAGAGAAATGCTTACAGGGTTCTGGTGGGGAAACCTGAAGTCAAGAGACCACTTGGAAGATCTTAATCTTAAAGAAATGTGATGGGAGTGGGGTGGAGTGGATTAATCTGGCTCAGGATAGGGACACGTGGCAGTCTGCCGTGAACACAGCAATAAACGTACGGGTTCAATAAAATGCGGGGAATGTCTTGACTAGATGAAGGACTGTAACCTTCCCAAGACGGACGCAGCTGCATGGAGTCATATTCCCGCCAACTAGGACGACCGCGCTGACCATTCCGTCTTGCGTCGCTCGATCAGTAAGACTAGACTGCCAGGGCTGCTCACGACACGGATGTACGTCTGCGTGCGTCCCTGCTGTGTTCGCGTTGCCGTGTGTAGCTACAGGCCTCAGCAGGCGCTGATCAGGTCTACGCGGGCCTACTCAGTGCCTAGAAACAGAGTAGATTCTCAGAAAAGGGGAGCCTATGCCGCATTCGATTGACGTGTTACTGAAGAAGGTAGGGGGAGGAGGAGGAAAAGAAGAAGAAGAAGAAGAAGAAGAACGCCAATCAATCCAACCTACTGCGTCCTGAACGATGTCTTCTTGGATGTTTTGCCGTGTGGTCTGGTAGAAATTTACCGACGTTTCAGAGGGACAGCAGCAAGTTACTCCGAAATGTCGGTTAAGTGTGCACCACAGCACACGGCGTCACATGTCAGGAGCGGAACTTTCGACAGCCAACGCCGCGAGAACCACGCACAGCTGTTACTATTCTGGCAGGCCTACATTATACTATGCCGCTGTAAAGCTATAAACCCGACAGCTTTACAGTGGCTATGTTACAGTGGTCAGTATGCTAGGGCTAGCAACACGCATATTCAGTAACAAGCATGGTATTAAGCGGCACGCCATGAAGACTAAGGGGAGTGAAGGTACAGCTCCACGTGTTCTTAATCTCGGCAATTGATGGAGGTAAGTGGTCTCTCTGGATGCTGTGGAGGACAGAAGAATCTTCCACCGCTGCCGGAAATCGAGCCCAGATTCCGCTGTCGTCCAGCTCGTAGCCCGGTCAGTATACTGGGTGTGCTATGTCACATGATCAGGAAATGGCCACGGTACGCCTCAAGCCCTCTTAACGGTCAATTTTACAGCAGAAACAGGAAAAAAAGTACTGCAATTTCTTAATTCAGTGACCGAACTAAACAACCTCCTTTTGAGAAGCTAACACTTCCTTACCCAGCCAGTAAAACCCCACATATAATCGAACCCGGAACTTAACTTATCCTTATCCTGAGCCGCATAAATCCAATCAACGCCCTCCCATCCTATTTAAGGCCCATTTAATATCATTATCCCATCTAAGCCTAGGTCTTCAAAATGGTTTCTTTATGTCAAAGTTTCTTCTTTCCCATGCGTACCACATTCGTAGCGAATCTCATCCTGGTCGCTTTGGTCATCCTAATAACATACATCGATGGCTAGCCCTGCATTTACCAGTGAAAACTAGATTTGTCCGTGACTGAAGTTTCTTGTCTACTGGCAGAAACAGGCAGCAATGGATTTCGAGTTTTTACTGTAACACAAATGAAAACCCGAATACATAAACGGAAATTACGTGGTCAGCGAACTGGATATTTCTTCCATCTTTCTAACCCACTGGTAATCCACTACCGATTCTTGTCAACTCGAAACAAGTAGATAAATTTAACTCCGACGTCTCATAACAAATCAATCACTAAACTACGTCTAGGTATGCAACATCTGTAACCCGATAATGGTAGTGTTCGTATCGAATCACGAGACGCTGGTCTCCGCAACAGCAGACACACACACAAGTTTAGATAATGCTGTGTATTTGATCCCCGTACTGCAACGCTATGACGTCACTCGTGTACGATTCGCTTTTGACGATTAGAGCCAACGAACGTGTGCACACGTATCGCTTAATCAAACGCGGCAACTTTAGTTCTTTTGGGTCCATGTACCGACAGACAGCGTCCGACAACTCACATTCTCATACCTTAATTCATGCTTGCAGATGGTTAATTTGTGTGATTGCGACGTCTCTGCGATTTTGATACCGCATAAAACGAACAACTTACGCAGTTACGCCTGCCCACGACATCTATCACCACTAACACCCTACCTGCCGTGTATCAGAAACGTATGATAATTGAATAGAACACGTGACATGTTCCACACAGTTACCAATATGTATCTAGACACAAAATAATATATAGTTAAATCTGTCAATACTCGCCCATACACCTCTTCACCTGTTCCTTCAATGGCTGCAAACACGTCCCTTTGTCATTTTCCAATATGGCCTTTGGTTGTCAAGAAAACTTTTAATGTCAAGTCACTGCTCAATGCTTAATGATTTAACACCACACTATTACCTTCACGCATCAAATAATTCACTATGATTTCTAAAAAAAACACTGATAATACCACAAAACACGCATCGCATTCACGCAAAATACCGCACGCATTTCACCACGAAAATTACACATTACGTCCAAACAGGCGACACTCGAAGACATGAAGCTGCTCTTCCCGCTCAGAGCAGTTGCGCCAATCGCACAAATTTGATGGTTTTATTACTTTCACATAAATTTCCCTCACTAGTGACCGAATGGTGGTGCCCTCTACAGGCAGTTCGTCAAACATAACTTATCATATATCTCTGGCAGACGAAAGCCCCGTGTAGTACTCAAACTTCGTTCACCACTAACGAAACCAACTCCATATTCTATGCCCCTTCTAACATATTTCCAAAAATAATCGGGAAATATAACTGTGGGTTTCTTGGGCGTGAAGCACAACAGATCATCATAACAGTCTTCCCTCCAGCAACAACAAATTGTTCTCTTCTCCAAAGAGTCCAGACCGGCCTTGGGGCCCAGCCAGCCTCCTATTCAGTGGGTACTGGGGCTGTTACTCCGGGGGTAGATCTGCTGGATCGTAACCGCCATTCAAATACATTGAATGCTGAGGTTAAGAATGCGTGGAGCTGTATCTCCAATCCCCCACTTGCTTTTATGGCGTGGTGCTTAATTGAGCAGAGGAACAACTTATCTTTCTTGGATGATCATGGTTACTGTCACACATATTCTAGCCTGTGGGTGATTTCAGGCTTCTGCCGGGGTGTAAATGAGATATTCGCTCTTCAGGGATGTTACACAGCTTAGATTGGTAGTTAGCTACCGGCGTTTTGAGACAACCTATCGGTATCATCTTCAAGGGTCAAGCAGACTCTTCTGGGATGTTATGCAGCGTAGGTTGGTAGTTAGCTACCGACGTTTCGGGACAACCTGTAGGTCCCATCTTCAAGGGTCAAGCAGTTTAATATTATTCTCAAATTTAAGCCAATGCAAAGTCCCCAGAATAGTCTCCCCTCATGAAGTTTACTAACAGGCATTTTATATGTATTCCTTAGTTCATGCATGCTAAATACACTACTCATCTTAACCTCCTTCATGTATCAGTCCAACAAACAGACGTTGCATATTAACGATGTCACAGTTTCTGTGCCATTATTTAGTACAATTATTGCCCAGGCGATTACGCCAACGTTTACACAACCTCACAGTTCCCTATACACGGAAGTTGCAATTCAGCGCCAGTTTCGCGAGAATCCCGCTCAGTTGGGTGGGAGCGCTGCATGGCCCACCGTCCGCAGTTTGTTCACGAGTGGCCGAGTAAAGAATGAGAGGGGGCACGTCACTGCGACCATAGTTCAATGGAACGAACTCTTGGTCTGACGGGGCCGTCAAGTGTGCCAATATGACAACCACATATTCTCGTAGAAATTAAGAAAAATAGAAAGCCATACAAAGCGTCCGGTAAAGTTATTGTTTTATAACCTTCATCTCCAGCGTTGTGGAAAGTAAACACGATAACAACACTAGATTCTGAACTGAAGAAGAGGGGAAAGACGCATATGTATTCCAGATGAGACACTTTTTTACCGCAATTTCTCATATTTAATTCGCCATGTTCATTTATTCACCGTGGTGCACAGCTGGTAATATTCTCACACCTATTGTACAGCACAATGGATGGAGCCATACATGGCATTTCTTTGCATTCTCATAAAATTTCAACCACCGATAATTATTATAATAACCTGTACGTAAAAATGACGAACACATTTATGAATATTATTTCGTAGCATGAATCGTCTTCGACAAAGTCCATACAGTTCACTTTTAACTCCGTATAAACCTACAGTAGGAACTAAATCGGACCGATATGTACCAGCATTACATTCGATCTATATTGTTTAGCGTAGATTCGCATTGATTAGTGTCATCTAAATCAGTCGAGCAGTGTTAGAAATGAAATATGTGAGAAGACAGATCATGCATTACCTTCTCATTATGCATTCTTGTAGAAAAAATAAAACAAGCGACAAAAGTTCAGTGTATACATTTCTTATTTTTTTCATAAATCTTGGAATACACTCAGCAATTTTTATGTAAATGTCAGAAATTAATGCCTCTGAACTACCAGTCGGGGTTTTGCATGAATTACACCGAACACACTCCGTGCCAGAACATAGGTGTCAATACATTACGTGTTGTTACTGTGTCAACCAACAACTGTTCATGTGTTGTGCGCCCTTATTTTTTAAGAGGCCGCCAGTTTTTTAAACAGGCAGTCGTCGTCTCCACTAACGTGTAATGTCAGTCTGTATC
This sequence comes from Coptotermes formosanus, assembly GCA_013340265.1. Classification (NCBI taxonomy): domain Eukaryota; kingdom Metazoa; phylum Arthropoda; class Insecta; order Blattodea; family Rhinotermitidae; genus Coptotermes; species Coptotermes formosanus. The sequence continues at coordinate 244,157 of BLKM01000459.1, read as the reverse complement.
TGTCTACGGTCGTGCGCACCATTTTGTACTCAAACAAGCGGATACATCTCGATGCCTGCCACACAAGGCCCTTCTGGAGAAGTTTGTAGTCGCGAAACTGATCAGAAATATCACCCACCTCTAACCGCAATCCGCGGAGTCATTACCGTGTTAAAAAGAACCCTCTACTTGTCACAGCCAGCAGCCATATTAGCTATTTCCTTAAGAACCATTTTAATAGTATCCTCCGACCTAAACTCTGATCGTTCCCGTGGTCTCTTTTCTACAGTTTTCATTCCCATGAAAAGCGAACAAGACCTCCTGAGTGATTAACAGTTGTTTCTCTTCAGAATGCTCGGCAGTTCGTCGACCATCCTGTGATATGACATGACGTAAGGTAGGGTAGACTGTGCGTGGAGCCACCGACTCCTCCTTGCTCACGTACACGCTGTGGTCACCTGCAGGAATGTTATAATAGCCAGCGGTCAGCCCCCCGTCCCGCGACCTGCCATCTGCATTGCCAACATACCAGCAATGCCTTCCGTGGTCCAGAGTAAAACAGTCAATATCGCGTATCGTGCTCTAGGCCTCAGGACGGGGGGGGGGGGGGGGGCAATAGAGGCAGTCGTGGAGCTGAATTCTTGTGCCATCGACCCAGTGGTGCGCCCATGGGCTACAGGGCCGCTTTACATCAAACCCACTCACGCACATTTGGGTGTTACATAAAGCCGTTCAGATCTGATTTCTTCTTCGGGTCTCGCTAATACGCTCTAATTCTGCCGAACAATACGAAGACTTCACTTAGAATAAAACCAATAATTTGTTGCGATGGTCCGGCGGGCCCCCCCCCCCCCCCCGCGCTTGTGGGCCTCTATGCCCTGCATACGCATGCAGGGATCCTTCAGCAGGCCGTTAGAATGGGCCTGCTGACCTCCCAGCCAGTACTGACGGCGGTTCTTACACACGCACACACATATGGAATGCTTCTGCGCCCGCTGCTAGACACTGGCTGTCTTTAACCTACCGCCTGCGTGGGTTTACATAAGGAGCAACTGTGTGGCTTAACACAGGTCAGCTATTGTTAGGATAGCACAGAATGTGGCGGGTTACGATGGGCTGGGTATGTAGCTAGGATGGATATGACACAATGAGCAACTGTGTGACTTAACACAGGTCAGCTGGTGTGAGGATAGTACGGAATGTGGGAGGTTACGATGGGCTGGGTATGTAGCTAGGGTGGATATTACGTAAGGAGGAACTGTGTGATTTAAACAGGTCACCTGGTGTTAGGACAGTTACGATGGGAGGCAGACATTTAGGTAGGATGGAGGCCACAAGGGCTATAAATAGAATTCTGTCAACTAAATCTCTTGGGAAGGAACAATTTTATGGAGTAGCCAAACTAAAGGCGACACTTCGGCGAATGTGCTGTTAACGTCAAAACAAATCTTGCATTTAGGGAAATGGGTTGTGGGGAAGGGAGGTGGATGGACCTGGCTCAGGATTGTGTCCAATAGCGGGCTTTGGTATCAGTGGTTCTGCTGCCGTGAAGTTAATAAATTCCGCATAGTTTTAAACTAGCTAGTTACTTCATTTACTGATTTCGTCAGAGAAATAAGCAAACTTTATGAAGTACCAACGCGAAGCAACAAAACAGAGACGTCACATGATAACAACAATGGCTGCTGCTGTACGTGAAGTAGCTTGCCACACGTCACAGCGCTGCATGTCTTCACGGAACTTATCAACAATCGATGCACGCAGCAAACAGAGCCATCTTGTGTCGCCACAAACAACACATGTCCTGTGTGCATTTTAATGTCCCTACATTTGTACGTGTCCTTTGAATCACTGTTTTCTTCAGCTCTTCAGTACCCGTACAGAATTTAAGGACACTACGGCCATGTTTGTGGGCGGACTGCAGCAGTTGGTTCTGGTGGGCCATGACGAGTGAACAAACTGTTATTCTCAAAAATCTGTCGAGAAAATTCGAATTTCACTAAAATCTGATAAGAATAACGGGTACTTTACGTGAATACCTGTGGACATTTATGATAATATCTCGCTGAATTCTTGTTAGAATAAGAAAATTTTCAGACAAAACTTGTAGTGAAAATCAAAACACACATTTCGTGTTCAATAACATTTTTCCGAAAATCATGCCCTTTATGAGACAATGTGGAAAAATATGGTACAGCGGGACAGGCCACAGATGACAATATAATACGTCGCACGCGCTTTGCGTGCCGGATGGCTAAGGCTGCAGCCGCACTCACAGTATATAACACTTATTGCTTTTCCACAGCAATAATGGTTACGCGAACGCGCCTCAATTTTACGCCAGACGTACACTGCCCTCCTTGTTGGAGCCAAATGAAACTCAACTTCTGACGTCTGGATTCTTACGTACGGCCTTACCGTGCAAACTATGACGTCATTACATTATGATAATATTTAGCCAATTGAGTTACCCGAATTGTATGTCTAATGACTCTGCAGTTGGCACTCATGCTGCACTAAGAATAGAGAGGGCAGCAAGTGTGTCACAGTCTGGCAAATTCACAGCAGTTGCAGCATTAACCAGCAAGGCTTGTCCTCTAAAAGACGTAGCATACTGCGAGTTATGCATCATTCTCGGAACAAAAAATCATTATTTGAATAAACAGCATTCACCGACGAATCTTTGTAATGGAGACTCGGTGTGTTTTCTGTGAGGTAATTACAGATTTTAAAAAAAAGTATTTACACGAACTTCGCCCTGTGAAGGTTTTCAGTATACGGACTGCAGCACAGGGGAATGATACACAGAAAGACTGAAAGAGCGGCCAAACATTTTTTGAGACGTGTCTGTCTGTCTGTCTGTCTATCTATCTGTATACGTGGTCTTGTACATGACAACACAATGCGCAGTGAAGTGGAAAATTCTGACCTGGAAGAAAGATTCCAAGAAAAAAAAAGACAAACGACATGCGCATCTTCTGGGAATGGATCCAACTAGGATAAGCGGAAAGAATTTTTAACACCCAAACCGGTTGGTCGCAGAGATGTAGAACGTGTTATGAGATGACTGGGGGGGGGGGGGGGGGGGATTAGTGTGAGTCGGGGTGTACCAGAACTGTAACCTGCAGTTGATGATAATGACAAACTGACAGTTGATAACCGGTTCCTGTCACTAAACATAAACCACAAACGAAAAAAAAAATACTACCGTCGGAAAAAAGGCCGAAATACTGGATTTGCCTGTAAAGCCACAGGCTGAGGGTCAGTTCCCGTTGACATGTTCCTGTCCAGCCACTTCCGTGGCACGAATGGCGTAACTCGGTCAGAAGTCATACTCCCCTGGTCTCACTGACACTGCATCTTGCGTTTCATAAGCACCCTTGCCCACTGTATTACATCACGGGCTTTTCTGAAACGAATACTTAAGTCTACTTAAAAACAGCCCACTTACCGCATATAAGCCAATCCATTTCTCCACCCGACTCAGTCCTCAGCCAGTTAAATCCAGTCCACAACCAATTTTTAGGCGCGTTCGCGTAGTTGCGAGAAGTGACCAACTTCGCAATGTCTGCCCCAATGTTGTAACTCGGCTCCGACTGGACAGATTTTCGTGAAATTTGATACCGCAGGCTTTCATTAAAATCTGTCGAGAAAACCCAAATTTGGTTGAAATCGGACACAAATATCTGGCACTTTACGTGACGGCCTAAGGACATTTATACAGTTGAGGGCACTACAAAAGACTCTGTTGCTCCACAACAATGCAAACGAAACCCACTGCTGCGTTTCCATGGCAACGATTTCATATTTATATTGTTGACAGTGACGTACGTAGTTCAATAATACCCAGAGAACGCGCTTTGCGCTTCCATGGCAACAATGTTAGGCAAAAGAGCCACAATGTTACGTTATACATACGTTGCCCATATAGTTTAAACAGGGGCGCACCCAAGGGGTGGAGGGCTACCAGGCTGCAGCCCCCCAAACCCCCAAAACTGAAATTTAAAAAACACAGATTTTGTAGATATGATATCAAAGTTTCACGCGATTTCCCCTTCAGCCTAAATCAACCACTGACATCGGTTGATGACTAGTACATTAGAATTTTGAAAAATATATTAATAAAACTGAAAAAAAAAAACAAGAAGACAGGACACAGTGATTGAGTCACGGAACATGTAGTTATATTCGTATGTATATAAATGCAGTTGCAGGCAGCGTTATGTTGTGCTTAAGGTAAAGCAGCCCCATTAAAGGCCTGTACAGGTTCTGAGGGTTCCAGGAGGTTGAGGTTCCCAGATTTCTAGACAATCGGCACAGCCCTACGCACCGGCCGCCTTTACCCCCCAGGAAATATTCCTGGTACTCATTTGTGTTAGAGGCTGAGTCGACACCAGGGCCATAGTGCGGCCGGAAGGATTATGTCAATGAAAAATTCCAACGACACCATCGGGAATCGAACCCGCAACCTTCCGGCTTGTAGCACAACTGCACCACCGCGTGCCCCATTATATTTTATTTACAACATGACATCTGTAACATAATATTTAAAATAAAACCTAAATTATATATACCCTCAGGGTCAGCCCCCCCCCCCCCCCCCCGTCAAAAACTCCGGGTGCGCACCTGAGTTTAAATAATATTCTTCCATATGCGCCTAGGCCAGATTATGACTACAATTTTGCACGAATATCTGATTTCCTCACGCGTTCTACATGCGCCGCTCTTAAAGCAATTCTCGACCTGACCAACCTAACAGTGTCCGTCTAATTACTGGCGCTATCTCCAATATCCAAACGTCCTTCTAAGTTCACACTCGACAGCAAATCTGGACACAAACGGGACCGGCACTGCCTTGCAACAAGTGTGCCAGGCTGCCTGAGGCTAGGGGCACAGTTACTGCACGGTATGCGCCTGCCTGCCTGCCTGCCTGCCCGCCTGCCCGCCTGCCTGCCTGCCTGCCTGCCTGCCTGCCTGCCCGCCTGCCTGCCTGCCTGCCTGCCTGCCTGCCTGCCTGGGTCACGCTGGTGTCAAGATGCGCGAATATTTTTGTGACCACAAACACCGCCAGCTGCCACACTGCTGCAAATGGCCGCTGATCCACTCGTCGTCATGCCAACTTCGCTTATGAATCTCCGAAACTACGCCGTGAAGTGGAAATTTAACGGAAAGAGGCCAGCACTGGGACCTGCGCTCGGCCAGCTGAACGCACTCAAAACCTTCATATCCCGTTTGTTTAACATTCATTTTAATATTATTCTCACATCCACGTCTATAATTCGTTCAGTGTTCGGTTCCAACACCCTAATTAGCACTGTCGCCTGTATTTTAAGTGGACAGCCACCACGCTGCCACATCGGCCGTTTTGTCGGACTGGAGGCGTAAAAAATTCCACATTCTACACACATTTAATTATGCTGCATATTGATAACATTAAGATATCTCAAATAAATGCCAAAGTCGAGAGCTTTGCTCTTCTCGGATCTTACGCGCCATAGGTTGGTGGTTGGCTACCGACGTTTCGGGACAGCCTATTGGTACCATCTTCAGGGGTCATCTTTGACTGCCTGACACTTGAAGGTGGGACCGACATGCTGTACCGAAACGTCCGTCACCAACCACCAACCTACGGCGCTTAACCGCAGAGAAGCGAAGCCTTCACCTACACCGCGGCGAGAGCCCGACGTTTCGCCATCACCACAGTTTTACCCCAAGGATATGCCAAAACGAACTGGTACTCTGTGCTGATTTCCCACGTTATCAGGTCTGCCACGTGCGCAAAAGAGAATTACGTTAATGGGGGACTACAGACGCCCCACGCAGACTTCAACATGCCCGTCCAGAGGTCTCTACTTGCTTATTGCTGCTTTAACGACGCTTTGTATACACCAGGCCACATGGCGTGGCATGGTACGATGAACGATGAACAATGAATACGAGACGATGTGGTATGAAGTGGTCGTAGCCTGATTGAAAGTACTCGCCTATCCCAGTATCAGACTGAGAACTGCTAATTAACCCTTTAAAGCCTAGCGGTAACTTTACATACGACCAGGTTTGACAATAAAAAATTCTACGTGGTGCCCACATTGCGTTTATGTGTTTTGTACGGATCTCAGAACAAACAGCAACTTTTTGCCTTATAAAACATTAAGAGACTGGTTTTTATAACCGAAGTGGAGAGTGTTTACAGCGCGGTACGCACTGAGTCCTTATATAAAACAGATACGCTTCGTCTTTAAAGGGTTAAAAGAAGTAAAAAGGCAACCTTGTACCTGTACACGCCATAAAGGCACAAGTGAAAATGGTGGTATAGCTCCACATATTCCTAACCTCCGCAGTATTTGGAGGTTAGTGTTTAGTCTCAAGCCGCAGCTACCTTACCCCTGTGGAAGGAGCCCCCGGTACCCATTCGGTAGGAGGCGCGGTGGGCCCCATAGTCGGGCCAGGCGCTTTGGAGACAAGCTAGACCTGTTACCCCTGCTCGGAGTCGAACCCCAGATCGTTCAGCCCATAGCCTAGTCACTACACTGACTGAGTTATCCCCGATCATAATTAAAACTACAAACAACTCCGGTCTACAAGTCAAGATCTGAACTCGGGACCTCTGAAATAATAAACAGGAATGCTATATTCCAGCTAAAATTTATCATGTTTAACTTGCATGCTATCTTCACCGTCCATCTACTTCTACTACAATTGATAATACTAGGCTGAATACGGTATTACATCGATGTTCAACTTGTCCCACGGACCGCAGCAAGCGGTCGTGGCCTGCGGGCCACTAGTTGTTCATCAGCATGTCAGCAGCACACCCTTCTACGTTGGCGGGTCTATAGGGACCTCGAACTGGGACACCTACACCATCTCTTACGTTATAATAAGAAAATGTCAATCACACGTACACGAGTTGTGCTGAACAAAATTGCTTGTGCAAGGCGTGCTAACATTGCTCTAACCACTCGTATGGCGCGTTACATAATTACTGGAGAACTGCGCTAATTGTGGTTCAAGAACTTTATTCATAATCATCAGTAAGGTAAAGTACTGCCAATATACCTAAAATTCACCCTTTCAATACTACGTAACCTGAGTTATCTTTAAAGTCTCAGTCCGTACCGCGCAGTAAACACTCCGTCTCGGTTATAAAAGCCAGCCAGTTAATGCTGTGTAGGGAAATAATCGCTGTTTGTTCTGAGATCCACACAAAACACATAAATACACAGTGTGGGCAGAACGTAGAAATATACGTATAAAGACTCAGTCCGTACCGCGCAGTAAACACTCCGTCTCGGTTATAAAAACCAGTCAGTTAATGCTGTATAGGGAAATAATTGCTGTTTGTTCTGAGATCCACACAAAACACATAAATACACTGTGTGGG
>BLKM01000459.1:219067-230294 GCA_013340265.1 Coptotermes formosanus | reverse complement strand
GATCTCAGAACAAACAGCGATTATTTCCCTATACAGCATTAACTGACTGGTTTTTATAACCGAGACGGAGTGTGTTTACTGCGCGGTACGGACTCGATCTTTATGCATATAATTCTACGTTCTGCCCACACAGTGTATTTATGTGTTTTGTGTGGATCTCAGAACAAACAGCGATTATTTCCGTATACAGCATTAACTGCCTGCTTTTTATAACCGAGACGGAGTGTGTTTACTGCGCGGTACGGACTGGATCTTTATGCATATAATTCTACGTTCTGCCCACACTGTGTATTTATGTGTTTTGTGTGGATCTCAGAACAAACAGCGATTATTTCCGTATACAGCATTAACTGCCTGCTTTTTATAACCGAGACGGAGTGTGTTTACGGCGCGGTACGGACTGGATCTTTATGCATATAATTCTACGTTCTGCCCACACTGTGTATTTATGTGTTTTGTGTGGATCTCAGAACAAACAGCGATTATTTCCCTATACAGCTTTAACTGACTGGTTTTTATAACTGAGACGGTGTGTGTTTACTGCGCGGTACGGACTGGATCTTTATATCTAATTCAGGTAAATATCGCGAAGCCTGGGAACTGTCTAACAAAGCAATGCAGGTTCTTACCCAGAAATAATGTGTGGGGGCTTCAAACAGTTGACAGTTTAACTTTGTCATCACTTAATTCCAAGTTCCCAGATGCAGAATGCCTGGAGTCTTACCTCCATTACCTCTATATACCTTCATGGCGTCACGGTTAGGACATACGGGGTTGAGTTTGAATTGGAGGGACATTTTGGAGCGTGCAGGTACCTCGGACCCAGTTCGTGCTGACATACAGGTAACACTGTTCTTAGAACCTGGCTACGATTGAGTGAGCGTCTCACTTGTCCATATTTCCTTCGGCAGTTTCTGCACGAAGACGTTGTCTGTCCGTCCGCACATCCGATTTCTCTACACCGATAACATATTCGATTAAATTCGGTATTAAGGTGTACATCGGAAGTCATCCGGCGACTCCGATCCATGTGTGCAGTGCATCTGCAGGTCTGCATAAGAGCAAGCACTGCGCTAACATGATTTTCTCAAAACTGGTTTAACCCTTTAGAGATAAAAGTACTGCTGTACTTAAAGATTCAGCCCGTACCGCGCAGTAAACACACTCCGTCTCGGTTATAAAAAACCAGTCAGTTAATGCTGTATAGGGAAATAATCGCTGTTTGTTCTGAGATCCACACAAAACACATAAATACACTGTGTGGGCAGAACGTAGAATTATATGCGTAAAGACCCAGCCCGTACCGCGCAGTAAACACACTCCGTCTCGGTTATAAAAACCAGCCAGTTAATGCTGTATAGGGCAATAATCGCTGTTTGTTCTGAGATCCACACAAAACACATAAACACACTGTGTGGGCAGAACGTAGAGTTATATTACATGACGTAGTGCATATAGTTACCACTGGGCTTTAAGAATTCAACGTGCGATGGTTACTATACGTACCGCTTGGTTTGACGTACAAAAACTTCGTATTACCCAAGAGTGTGCTTGTGTGTTCCCTGTGATTCTCACAATAAACGGCTGTTATTTCCCTAAATAACATCACACTTTTGTTTTATGACGGAGACCGTCTGTTTTCTTTGAAGCAGCAACTGAATTTTACATATAAAGCAGAGGAGCTACAGGCTCCAAAGTGTCTCTCTGCTCCAGAGAACTCTTTGTTCTGACGTGCCTTCACTTTCAAGTTACTTCCGGTAGTTCTCGGAATCTGTCAACATCTGTAACTTTCTACGCTCAGCATTGTTGTACTGCTGCTTGCATGTCATTGCGTGTTACCACATAGGTCTGGGATTTTGACAACGGAATTCCAATAGATAATTAACCCTTTAAAGACGAAGCGTATGTTTTATATAAGGACTCAGTGCGTACCGCGCTGTAAACACTCTCCACTTCGGTTATAAAAACCAGTCTCTTAATGTTTTATAAGGCAAAAGTTGCTGTTTGTTCTGAGATCCGTACAAAACACATAAACGCAATGTGGGCACCACGTAGAATTTTTTAATGTTAAACCTGGTGGTACGTAAAGTTACCGCTAGGCTTTAAAAGGTTAAGTCCGTCCAAGTAGCGGGTGGGGCCGTCACTATATTCTGCAGACTGGCTCGCTGTAAGAACTGTTGACAGTTGTTGCCACTCGTTGGTTATTCGCACTGACGGGACGTAGGAACATCAAAACACAGAGAGTCATTTGTTAATCCTTTAAAGACTAGAACTGACTTGAAGTGTAGACAGTCGAACCCGGTTATAATGACATCTGTTTATGCCACACCTCGTCTATAACTCCAGATATTCTGTGGTGCCAATTAATTAATTAACCATAACATACTCCTTGGTTACAACAGCACTCGTTTATAACGATACAAAATATTCAGTCCTCTTCATGACGTTGTAACCGAGTTCGAGTGTATGAAAATTCAGCTCGTACCGTACAGTAAACACACTCCGTCTCGGTTATAAAAGCCAGTCAGTTAATGCTGTGTAGGGAAATAATCGCTGTTTGTTCTGAGATCCACACAAAACACATATACACACTGTGTGGGCAGAACGTAGAATTATATGCATGAAGACCCAGCCCGTACCGCGCAGTAAACACACTCCGTCTCGGTTATAAAAACCAGTCAGTTAATGCTGTATAGGGAAATTATCGCTGTTTGCTCTATATGGTTTGTAAAAAATACGTGGCGTATGGGGGGGGGGGGGGGCAAATCATTGCCGTTGTACAAGGGCCCACCAATTTCCAAATATGCCGCCGGAACCGACCAAAAAGAAAGTGAAATGCAGGTGACAACTTGGAATGTGCACCGCCATGTACCGAAATTAATACATCTGGTAGATAAGCTGTGTGTGAGCCATCTGTTGGTACCATTATTGTACATACGAGTCAGACAGTTTCGGTGACAGACACTACGTCCATTATGCGTTCGTGTTATGAATTTCGTGTTCGTAGAAAGTCCATCACGTCGTTACCTGAAAACCGCCATGCAGCCTGCCGACTTAGGTCCATTCTGTGGACTGTGCCTTGTGTCTGTGAGCAACTCACCTGACTGGCTGTCAGACGGCGTAGCAGACTGTGTCTTGTCTTGTCTTGTCTTGCTGGTGGCCGGTAAGTGACTGACGCTCTTTGATAGAGAAACCGACTGTTCCGTGAGCCACTGAAATAAAAGAGAAAGAGCGGGCAGTAAGCAGGTCAGCTTTTCTATTCTTCTGGAAGAGCAGAAGTCGGGCAGTGCTGCTGTCTTTAGGCCTTTGAAGACGTGAATCACTGTCAGTCCGTACCGCGCAGTAAACACACTCCGTCTCGGTTATAAAAACCAGTCAGTTAATGCTGTATAGGGAAATAATCGCTGTTTGTTCTGAGATCCACACAAAACACATAAACACACTGTGTGGGCAGAACGTAGAATTACATGCATAAAGACCCAGTCCGTACCGCGCAGTAAACACACTCCGTCTCGGCTATAAAAACCAGTCAGTTAATGCTGTATAGGGAAATAATCGCTGTTTGTTCTGAGATCCACACAAAACACATAAACACACTGTGTGGGCAGAACGTAGAATTATATGCATAAAGACCCAGTCCGTACCGCGCAGTAAACACACTCCGTCTTGGTTATAAAAACCAGTCAGTTAATGCTGTATAGGGAAATAATCGCTGTTTGTTCTGAGATCCACACAAAACACATAAACACACTGTGTGGGCAGAACGTAGAATTATATGCATAAAGACCCAGTCCGTACCGCGCAGTAAACACACTCCGTCTCGGTTATAAAAACAAGTCAGTTAATGCTGTATAGGGAAATAATCGCTGTTTGTTCTGAGATCCACACAAAACACATAAACACACTGTGTGGGCAGAACGTAGAATTATATGCATAAAGACCCACTCCGTACCGCGCAGTAAACACACTCCGTCTCGGTTATAAAAACCAGTCAGTTAATGCTGTATAGGGAAATAATCGCTGTTTGTTCTGAGATCCACACAAAACACAAACACACTGTGTGGGCAGAACGTAGAATTGCTGAATGTTAAACCTGGCGGTACGTACATTAACCGCTGGGCTTTGCAGGGTGAAGTGGCTACTACGCAGGTGTTCCTGAACCGGAAGTCCTCGGTATAATGTGTGTCGGTGCAGTAAAGTGTTGTATTATTTTGCAGCAGCGGGCGAATTGACCGCATTATGAAGCAGAGCCAACGACTTCCGTTGCTGTGGTTCCATTTTTGGCGCGTTCAGAACAGAAAGTCTCAAAGGTGGGTCTGGATGCTTTTCCGTGGCAGATCGAGAGTTGCCAAATTGTTTTTCATGAAATCTGGTATGTGGTAACCTACAGTAATGCACACAGTATATCATTTACACATTCATAATTGTATTAAATCACAAAATTCCTACATTTTTTAAACCGCACAGGGGTTTTATTGTTGTAGTGTAGTTATGAATGTGTACATGACGTTGTGTGTGCCGGTTGCTGGTTGGCTACTGTAAACAGCCGGTTGTAATGCACGGAATGACAAGCACGAAGTTTGAAATGTGGCAGTTTTACCAGAATTCTACACGTTCGAATTTTGGTAATACACGTAGTCGCGCCCCAGTAACAGACACTTTGCTTCTACCGTGCACTGTTGCACTGCAGAAGGAGGCTGCAGGTTCCTTCGAAACGTCACAGCTTGTCTTGCATTCTAGACGTCTCTGCGTCCCAACACATCGAAGGCTTCACATTCGCCTCGCCCTACTAATATTGTTCCATAACAGGAAACACGCAGTTTCTCTGTGTCGTCCACACTGGCTCTGTGACACCCCCAGTCTCCCATCCAACAGATAGTGGGCGGGGGGGGGGGGGGGGGGGCTCTTTCCACGTGAGTAAAGTGACGGGAAGTGAAAATGATCACTCATGTCCGTGTGGTGCCGAAGTTAGGAATGCGTGGAGGTGCACCTTCACTCCCCCATGTGTCGTTATGATATGATGTGGTACTTAAGCACAGGGACAAGTACTTTTTTAACTCAGTGTTACATAGTAATGAAACCGTGTAGTTTGGTAGCCGACTCCCAGTATGTTAGATCAGCGTACTGTCTGCCCTGAAGATGGAGGCAGTCGGATATGTTGCTCTGAGCCTGTCGTATTACCGGAAGTCATAACTTCGGTATGCCTACAAAACATTAACTACATATGGAAACCGCTGTAGTAGCCGCGCGGTCTAAGGCGTAAATCGGCGACCAAGCGCTTGCTGGGATCGTGGGTTCGAATCCCACCGGGGGCGTGGGTTTTTTTTCTCTTTTACTGTGTTTGTGTTGTCAGGTAGAGGTCTTTGCGACGGGCCGATCCCTCGTCCAGAGGAGTCCTACCGAGTGTGGTGTGTGTCTGAGTGCGATCAAGTGAAAATAACCTCGACACCTGCTGTGAGTAGGTAGAAGAGGGAAGGACTGCGAAACGAATGGAAACCTCTTTTCTGGTAATTTTCTTCTGATGCTGGATTCTGGAAGAAAGTGCTGGACAGGGTAATTACTTAAACATACATACTGTGGCGTGTGCATAATTTGCCGTACATAATTGACATCATCAGCGGTAATTTGTGATGCTACCGTGAAATTGGGTTTGTTCGTATTACAGAGAAAGAGGCCACGTCAATATAAACTGCAGTATTCACAAAACCTGAAGAAACTGACGATTTGCGCGTTGAAACCCCGTTGTTGAGATTATACAGCGTCGGTGGTAGGTGAATGAATGAGTATGGAGCAGTGGTGGAATGATACTGACAGGGGAAACTGAACGGGGGGAGAAACCTGTCACAATGCCACTTTGTCCACCACATGTCTCAGGTGAACTGACCTGGGATCGAACACGGGGCCACCAGGGTGAGGAGTCATTGACTAAATGCCTGAGCTGCAGCGCGGCCCTGTAGGTACGCTACCAACCATCTGTTCCATACGGCAGTCTTCTTTAGGAAGCTTATAGTAGTTCAGCTAGTCAAACTTCCCAACTTTTGTACAACAGAGTAGTTCAGAACCTTGTTCGTAAGAGCCTGCGATCTGATGCAGTCTTAAGCCGGATTTATCCAATCCACGCGTCCCATTTAAGACATATAAGCCTATTGGTCCATCTATGCCTAGGTCTCCCCGGGTAGTCTCTTCCTTTCCAGTTTACCGAATAAAATTTTGTTCCAACTCTTCACTTTACCCTTACATGACATGCTTGCTCGTGTGCCCTTGATATGATCGTCCTGACAATATTCACTGGACAGTACAACTAATGACGCTCCTCGTTACGTCATTTTGTCCACCCTCGCGTCACTCCCTCCCTCTCAGGTAGGCGTACAAATGTTCCGCGCGGCGTCCTGTGCGGCGTTCGAGATTCGTACGGCGATGGCTGTGAAGACGCCTTCTGATGGCATGCCATGTATAGTTAAGTGGAAGTTTAACTTCTCGGTAGAAGATGTTGCGTATATCTTCTGCGCTGACGATGGAGGGAACAGTTCCTCCGAAACGTCAGCAAATGTCCGCGTCACATCCCAGAAGACAGTACTCGTGGCTTCAGACGGTATTTTTCTTGATGTGTGAGGCCGAGTGAGTTTCTTAACTGCTGGGTCTGTAACATAAATCCCGGAATCATGAAATCGTCATTACGGGGAAAGCGCACGTGCGTAGGGCGTGCTGTTGCTGTTACCCCTGTTGTTGTGTTGCAATGTGTGTACTAGTACGTGTGCTGGCATCTCGGAACGAAACTGCGAAGTTCTGGCTGTGACGTGCACGTGGCGCATCTGCGGATGTATTTTTCCCACTGGAATTAGCGCCTCCAAGTGAGATGTCGTGCAACTATTGCAACCCTGACAGCAGTTCCCAACCACGTATAAACACCGCAGTACCATGTTCTGAACCCTTCCTTGGGCTCAGTTATGAGCCAGATAAATTCGTTTCAAGCGATTTCAGATACATTTTATATACCGTCTGACGTCTGAGTCTTCCTAGTCGTCTTTTTCCTTCAAGTTTTCCAGCTGAAATGGCTATATTCGTTGTTTATCACGCGTGCTACGTGCCCACGCCCATCTCATCGTCCCTGATTTGACCAGACTGACAATATTTTGTGAACAGTACAAGTCATGAAGCTCCTCATTACGCAGTTGTCTCCATTCTCATGTCACATTTTCTGTCTCAGGTTCAAATATTTTTCTGCTTGTTTAAAACAATATTTGAATGAAGCACGAAGCGAGTAACTCCCACTTTCGTATGTTGGAAATGCATTTAATGCTACGTTCGTAACGCTACAAGGAATTTTTTGATCAGACTGTATCAACTCCATGCCTTTTTTTTTCTAAATTTCACAAGTCAACAATATCATGGAGGTCGTGCGAAATTCCGAGGTGGAAACGACACGTTCGCTTCTGAAATTGTCTGCACTTAAAGGTACGACTCAACTTTTGTTAAGATAATCAGGAACGTACTGGGGTAAAGCGGCCGGGGCGTGAAGTTTCTCTTACCTCCCTTTAGTACCGAGTTTAAGACTGAGTGAAACTAAGTTGCTAATCCTTCTACAGGTCTTCATGACGTGTATAGGGACAATTTTACCCCCGGACGATTTAGATCTTGCAGGATGTGACGCTGTCTCGTTGGGTAAGTTGTTCCAGACGTTTCGAAGGAACTTATTACCTTCATCTTCGAAACGTCGGGAAACACTTACCCAGCGCCACAGCGTCACATCCCAGAAGACCGCTGTGAGAGCCTAAGATATCGCAAACCGGCTTTGTTGTTGTTGGTAGCTTAGCTAATAAGTTCTGCAATTAGGTGTGTTAGTTTTGGATATGATGCCACGAATGAATATTCGTTTCTGAAATTTAAAATTTCAGGTGTGGGTCTCTAGAATTTTGAGTTCATATCTCAGAATCTTCCAGTGGTATCACGGATAAGTGCGAAGTGAACGGCCTAAACCGTACAGTTGTTAAGTTGTGTCGTACAGGCATTTTTATGAAGCGTGTGAATTTTACAGAATTCTTCCGGTCTTGATGTATAAGACGCTGAAGAAATGTAATTGTATTTGCGCTGTTTTTGTAAAGAGGAATTCAACAATCGTAATACGGAAATATGATGGGGAGTGTTACGTCACGTTGCACCTCGGAGGCGACGCTTTACTGTAAATGGCAGACAGGCTAATTGACATACGTAATTACCGCAACCACTCAAGGCCCAGTGGTTATTGTATGTACAGTCAGGTTTAACATTCAGCAATCCTACGTTCTGCCCACACAGTGTATTTATGTGTTTTGTGTGGATCTCAGAACAAACAGCGATTATTTCCCTATACAGCATTAACTGACTGGTTTTTATAACCGAGACGGAGTGTGTTTACTGCGCGGTAGGAACTGGATCTTTATGCATATAATTCTACGTTCTGCCCACACAGTGTATTTATGTGTTTTGTGTGGATCTCAGAACAAACAGCGATTATTTCCCTATACAGCATTAACTGACTGGTTTTTATAACCGAGACGGAGTGTGTTTACTGCGCGGTACGGACTCGATCTTTATGCATATAATTCTACGTTCTGCCCACACAGTGTATTTATGTGTTTTGTGTGGATCTCAGAACAAACAGCGATTATTTCCGTATACAGCATTAACTGCCTGCTTTTTATAACCGAGACGGAGTGTGTTTACTGCGCGGTACGGACTGGATCTTTATGCATATAATTCTACGTTCTGCCCACACTGTGTATTTATGTGTTTTGTGTGGATCTCAGAACAAACAGCGATTATTTCCGTATACAGCATTAACTGCCTGCTTTTTATAACCGAGACGGAGTGTGTTTACGGCGCGGTACGGACTGGATCTTTATGCATATAATTCTACGTTCTGCCCACACTGTGTATTTATGTGTTTTGTGTGGATCTCAGAACAAACAGCGATTATTTCCCTATACAGCTTTAACTGACTGGTTTTTATAACTGAGACGGTGTGTGTTTACTGCGCGGTACGGACTGGATCTTTATATCTAATTCAGGTAAATATCGCGAAGCCTGGGAACTGTCTAACAAAGCAATGCAGGTTCTTACCCAGAAATAATGTGTGGGGGCTTCAAACAGTTGACAGTTTAACTTTGTCATCACTTAATTCCAAGTTCCCAGATGCAGAATGCCTGGAGTCTTACCTCCATTACCTCTATATACCTTCATGGCGTCACGGTTAGGACATACGGGGTTGAGTTTGAATTGGAGGGACATTTTGGAGCGTGCAGGTACCTCGGACCCAGTTCGTGCTGACATACAGGTAACACTGTTCTTAGAACCTGGCTACGATTGAGTGAGCGTCTCACTTGTCCATATTTCCTTCGGCAGTTTCTGCACGAAGACGTTGTCTGTCCGTCCGCACATCCGATTTCTCTACACCGATAACATATTCGATTAAATTCGGTATTAAGGTGTACATCGGAAGTCATCCGGCGACTCCGATCCATGTGTGCAGTGCATCTGCAGGTCTGCATAAGAGCAAGCACTGCGCTAACATGATTTTCTCAAAACTGGTTTAACCCTTTAGAGATAAAAGTACTGCTGTACTTAAAGATTCAGCCCGTACCGCGCAGTAAACACACTCCGTCTCGGTTATAAAAAACCAGTCAGTTAATGCTGTATAGGGAAATAATCGCTGTTTGTTCTGAGATCCACACAAAACACATAAATACACTGTGTGGGCAGAACGTAGAATTATATGCGTAAAGACCCAGCCCGTACCGCGCAGTAAACACACTCCGTCTCGGTTATAAAAACCAGCCAGTTAATGCTGTATAGGGCAATAATCGCTGTTTGTTCTGAGATCCACACAAAACACATAAACACACTGTGTGGGCAGAACGTAGAGTTATATTACATGACGTAGTGCATATAGTTACCACTGGGCTTTAAGAATTCAACGTGCGATGGTTACTATACGTACCGCTTGGTTTGACGTACAAAAACTTCGTATTACCCAAGAGTGTGCTTGTGTGTTCCCTGTGATTCTCACAATAAACGGCTGTTATTTCCCTAAATAACATCACACTTTTGTTTTATGACGGAGACCGTCTGTTTTCTTTGAAGCAGCAACTGAATTTTACATATAAAGCAGAGGAGCTACAGGCTCCAAAGTGTCTCTCTGCTCCAGAGAACTCTTTGTTCTGACGTGCCTTCACTTTCAAGTTACTTCCGGTAGTTCTCGGAATCTGTCAACATCTGTAACTTTCTACGCTCAGCATTGTTGTACTGCTGCTTGCATGTCATTGCGTGTTACCACATAGGTCTGGGATTTTGACAACGGAATTCCAATAGATAATTAACCCTTTAAAGACGAAGCGTATGTTTTATATAAGGACTCAGTGCGTACCGCGCTGTAAACACTCTCCACTTCGGTTATAAAAACCAGTCTCTTAATGTTTTATAAGGCAAAAGTTGCTGTTTGTTCTGAGATCCGTACAAAACACATAAACGCAATGTGGGCACCACGTAGAATTTTTTAATGTTAAACCTGGTGGTACGTAAAGTTACCGCTAGGCTTTAAAAGGTTAAGTCCGTCCAAGTAGCGGGTGGGGCCGTCACTATATTCTGCAGACTGGCTCGCTGTAAGAACTGTTGACAGTTGTTGCCACTCGTTGGTTATTCGCACTGACGGGACGTAGGAACATCAAAACACAGAGAGTCATTTGTTAATCCTTTAAAGACTAGAACTGACTTGAAGTGTAGACAGTCGAACCCGGTTATAATGACATCTGTTTATGCCACACCTCGTCTATAACTCCAGATATTCTGTGGTGCCAATTAATTAATTAACCATAACATACTCCTTGGTTACAACAGCACTCGTTTATAACGATACAAAATATTCAGTCCTCTTCATGACGTTGTAACCGAGTTCGAGTGTATGAAAATTCAGCTCGTACCGTACAGTAAACACACTCCGTCTCGGTTATAAAAGCCAGTCAGTTAATGCTGTGTAGGGAAATAATCGCTGTTTGTTCTGAGATCCACACAAAACACATATACACACTGTGTGGGCAGAACGTAGAATTATATGCATGAAGACCCAGCCCGTACCGCGCAGTAAACACACTCCGTCTCGGTTATAAAAACCAGTCAGTTAATGCTGTATAGGGAAATTATCGCTGTTTGCTCTATATGGTTTGTAAAAAATACGTGGCGTATGGGGGGGGGG
>BLKM01000459.1:195411-211439 GCA_013340265.1 Coptotermes formosanus | reverse complement strand
TACGGACTGGGTCTTTATGCATATAATTCTGCGTTCTGCCCACACAGTGTGTTTATGTGTTTTGTGTGGATCTCAGAACAAACAGCGGTTATTTCCCTATACAGCATTAACTGACTGGTTTTTATAACCGAGATGGAGTGTTTACTGCGCGGTACGGACTGGGTCTTTATGCATATAATTCTACGTTCTGCGCACACAGTGTGTTTATGTGTTTTGTGTGGATCTCAGAACAAACAGCGATTATTTCCCTATACAGCATTAATTGGCTGGCTTTTATTACCGAGACGGAGAGTGTTCTGTGTCATCACGCCACGAGGACATATGGTTTACTGGAGGTGCATCTCCATGCATTCTTAACTTCAGTACTAGATGACTTTGTCTGTCGTGGTTTAAAGTCCAGTGGTGGGCTGTTGTGAGTACGGTGATGAACTTTGCGAATGCCGCGAAAGACGGAGAGAATTTCTTGTCCGGATGAGCAACAAGATATGTTGATCTCAGTGCAGGCAAGTTCAGTGCCCCCAGCACCGCGTACAAACTGTACGAGCATACTTCGTGTGTCTGTCGTTTGGCGTTACAACAATCCGGTATCTATAGCCGTCCCTGAAAACATGGTGTCGCCTTCAGAGACATCTGACGGCTCGAGGATCGCTTTCGTCCAAAACTGTTCGAGCCCTATCCCGCTCTGCCTTACACAGTAGCGCGTTAAGGAGTGTGTAGTTGGTTAGCAAATCTACAGACCTCCCGCGTTTTGTAGAACCGATATTGCACCAGAATGCGCCAGTGGACACTAGCCAGATGAATGCAGTCTACATCTCCCATGAATTGCTTAAGTACTCATTTTAATATTACGCTTCCATCGCTGCCTAGGTCTTCAAAGTGGTCTCTTTCCTTCAGGCGTTCACACAGACACTTTGCACTTATCTTTCTTGTGGCCGCGCGGTCTAAGGCGTAAGTCTGCGGCCGAGCGCTTGCTGGGATCGTGGGTTCGAATCCCACCGGGGGCATGGATGTTTGTCTTGTACAATGTTTGTGTTGTCAGGTAGAGGTCTCTGCGAGGGGCCGATCCCTCGTCCAGAGGAGTCCTACCGACTGTGGTGTGTGCTTGAGTGTGATCAAGTGAAAATAAAATAAAACAACCTCGACAGTAGAACAGGGAAGGACTACGATACGAAACTTATCGCCCTTGCATGTTTTATGCCCTCCGTCCTCATCGTCCTTCATTTGAGCATCCTAAGAAGTACAGTTTATTAATTTCCGTAATTGTCACGAGATGTTCACCATATGCAGTACTCAGCGGCCCGTACTGCAGACGTTTTAACCCTTTAAAGACGAAGCGTATCTGTTTTATATAAGGACTCAGTGCGTACCGCGCTGTAAACACTCTCCACTTCGGTTATAAAAACCAGTCTCTTAATGTTTTATAAGGCAAAAGTTGCTGCTTGTTCTGAGATCCGTACAAAACACATAAACGCAATGTGGGCACCACGTAGAATTTTTTAATGTTAAACCTGGCGGTACGTAAAGTTACCGCTAGGCTTTAAAAGGTTAACGAGTTTGGCAGTTCGGGAACGGAACGCTGTATAGGATAATACGTTCATACAGCCTTTGTTTTGCGTGGCCGCCTGTTATCTACGCTGGCGGAAATAACATTATCCTCGTTGCGCAATTCTGCGTATAAGCTAATAAATTTGGTGTCAGTGTCTGCGCAGCACGAACGTAGAATGGTGGTCTTCGAGCGTAGCATTTGTAAAGGTCACTAATTTGTGTCAAGATTATGTCATGTTAGCGTTTTTCGTACTAAATAATTAAAACATTTACGTATCTCGGCGGCAGATATCGCTGTATGAACGAACAGTTCCAGACATGCGTGATACACGGAGACCAGTTTCCTGTTGCATGTATTTACTGTCCGACGAATCGTGTAAGTGCTTGTTTGTGTACGTGTAGCATATAGAGTGTAAACAGCGGGAAACTTCTACCTGGAAGGGCTCACTTCAAACATTTTAAGATTACAACACTGTAATTCTGTAATTAGTAGCTCTGTATACTTTGTAATTTTAATATCTTAATTATTTTAAGAAAGGAGACACAGTACCTGGTCAGCTGTTGGCCTTGTTACTCCTTTGTTCTAAATAACTCCCTGATGATTGCATCTCGGTGCCGAAACATGCAGGCGTTCTAGAATTGCTTCTGAGTGTATTTTATTCAGTGCGTATGTTCGTTGGTGTATTGATTTAAGAATATGCACCGTGTGAGTAATATAAAATTTGCTTCTAACTTGTTTAACGACACTGTCGCCAGACTGTATCGCGTCGAATGGTACAGTGATAGGTGAATAATTAAGTGGAATGGATTTGAAAGGAAATAGGCTGTCCCGGTTTTGCCTTGCGAAACCAAGCAAAACTACGAAAAATGTCTGAAGAGATTCGGTGTCTAGTCGACATCTGAACCGAACACTAGCAGAATACAATTCTAGTGTTAACGCAGCACTAACCTGTTCGGTCAATATTGTGTTGTTAGTGTTAATGTGGATCGGTGCTGTAACGATGCAGAACGATTTGGCGTTACAAGTTGGTGAGCTGGGCTCATTGGTACTGGGTCGGTGAACGACATTTTGGGGGCCAGCGTGACATTAAGTTTGTGGGCCCTACATACGAGTAATGGTCACGTGACAATACAGATACGTCATACACACAAATTATGTCTGCTCGTAATTGTGACTATATCGCACTATTGTTATTAGTTTAGTAGCAATCATATCAGCAGTAGTAGCTTCTGTTGTGGAGGCACTTACTGCTAGGTGCAGACTTTTGTTGCACTAAATCCGTCAGGTGTAGCATAACCCCAAAGTTTCGCCTCGTTCTCACATGTATTTCTGGACGTGTGTAAACATTTCATACACAATCTGTAAGTGTATTTGCAGCCCTAATACATCAGCATTTCATGCTGCTAGCTTCAGTTGTCCACTAGTTATCACTATCAAACTGAAAGTAGCATATCCTTTTTTTTAACAGAAGTTGCGTATTTTTAGATTAATTACGAAGCATTATTTCGTACTACAATATTGTGGCTAGTGTCGCCACCTTGTAAGTTCCCGCGTGCGTCACGCTAGCGTTTGCTGAAACCAAATATCCCGAAAGGGGAGCAGTTGATTTAAAAGTTGACTTGGGGCAACGCGCAAGTTATGGTAAGCCCGCAAAAACGGAATGTGCATGTGGACAGGTCCCGCAACAATCCCAGATCATTGGTTGATATATTTGTATAAAACATATAATAGAGGTGGGCACGATTTGGTTGTTACACACCGCCAGGGATAGAGCCGACGTGACTATCGAATATACTGTGTACTCCTAGTGGATACTTGAAACAAAAATGGGTCACATTGGTGACATTTGGGGAAGGCTTCGTTATGAAAAATGTTCAGTGTTGATGGTTAACTGGGATTGTATATTGTGGCACCTCCAGTGATTTAAGGTGATTGGGTAAATTTGGCGAGTGACAGTTGGCGACATTTTCAGGTCTGCCAACACAGTCTCTCGTATACTAGATTATCTGTGGTCGGTCCGTACGTGTAGGGTCAATGTTAAGGTTAGGATGGGGCGATATGCAAGGTGTTCTTCGGACAGGGGACACGGGTTAGAGGAGAAGAATATGATTGCATTAATGTTATCAGTTGCACTGTCGGAATTTTTCATTTGGGGGGGATGACCCTGAGGCTGTATGTAATTTATGGTGATTTTAAAAATTTATGTTCCAAAAAAGTGTAACTGCAACGTAACACTGTTTGTAACTGCATTTATATGCATACAAATATAACTACATGTTCCATGACTCAATCACACTGTCCTTTGTTCTTGTTTTTTAAATTTAATTAATTGATTTTTTGAGATTCTAAAGTACTAGTTATCAGTCTATTTTAATCATTTATTTCGGCTGAAGGGTAAATCACACAAAACTTTTGATATCGTGTCTACAAAATCTGTGTTTTTTAAATTTCGGTTTTGGGGGGCTTGTGGGGGGGGGGGCTGCAGGTTCCCTTTGGGTGCGCCCTTGATTGTATTAATTCTGATATACGTTTTCAGAGTAATCGGCGGATTGCAATGCATATCGTTTGATGTAGTTAACTTTGATGTTCGGATGTCGGTATGATTTTTTTCGTAGTATGGAACCGTCAAGTTAATTGGAAAAGCAAGAATGTTTGTTTCTTTTCACGTCTTTCATCAGGTCCAGACAGGTGTGCAACTGTACGGTAATTAAAAGGTCGCAGACTTCATGTAATGTAGTGTATGCGGTTGTAGGGGTAAGCAATATGTATGAATATTACCCAGATATGACGTGATTTGTTTATAGGTTAGCACTGTTATGGTTGGGTTTGATGCGGAAGCGAAGAAAAAACTAAGCAAAGGAGATTATGGTACAGCAGGAGCAATTAGTGGCGCAGTTACAAGATTTCTTTGTCAGCCACTTGATGTTATAAAGATCAGATTCCAGGTAAGTCCTAAAGTTGCTAGACATCATGTTGAGACTAGAAGGTTAGTTTACTTCAATCCATGATAGATGAAACGAGATGGCTTTAAAATTTAATTATAGAGGTACAAGGCACCTTAGTGTTGCGGTGTGATACAACAAAATTTACCAACTATATGCAGTGCTTATTGCTACATTCGGAGGAATAACATTGTATATGCAGTTGTGGTTTCATTCTGAAAGTGTTCATAGGATTTACTGTATAGGCATTAATTGTGTTATGTTATTAAGGTGTGACTTATTGACAAAGTGGTATGCAAGTGTTAGTCATTACTGTTAGTGTAAGGCCATACACCACTTAGTAATGCTTAATATCAGTCTCTAAAAGGCCATTTCAAACCTATTGCAGTGAATTTTATGAAGTCTGAGATAGCCTCAGCAGTACTGCTGCAAAAGGAGTCAGCACTTATTGCCAACCCACATCAGAAAACTTAACCTTACATGACCAGTGTTTTTTGGCTCAAGAAGAAAATTATTCCAAAAGATAGGTTATGTTAGGTTATGCTCCTTCTGCATCTGTATTGATAATGTCACTGTGTTGGACTTTTTCTTGGATTATGTCACTGGGTTCCTTATGACATTGGTACAGATTTCATATTACAGATGCTTATAAATGACTGGATCGAAAGTAAAACTGTAATAATAAGATCAGCTTAAGTATGAAGGTGTTGATACAGAGTTAGTCTCCTATCATGTAACATAGTTATGAAGGATTTTAACATAGGAATGAAGAAATTAAGCCTAAGATAAGCCCTGCTAATGTACCTGACTCCATAACCTGTTTCAAAGATATATTTTATTATTAATGAAATAAGTATGGAACATTTTGTGGGGCAAGTTTGATGGAAGGGCACCTTGAATTTGCTCAAATGAAACCTGTTTGGTGGACAGGGGACTAGAGGCCATTAAAAATAGGTCTATGGGAATTAAGGTAGGCTGCAGTCCCATGGGAACTTCATGGTGCCATCTATTCTTTTATCTAAAACTATCCCTAAACTGATGTCATTTTTAAAAAAACCTTCCTAGTTGTCATTGAAAGTGCAGCTCATATACTATTTTTGTCTTGTTCTTTCCAAAACATTAAAAATTCACACACACACAAAACAGTCCATCGAAAACCAAAGTTTTCTCACCTTCAGATTTTAAGTAGGCCTATCCATGATCTTCCACATGCATGCAGTTTTTACCAACCACAGTATTTGGCTTTATATATATGTGGGTTTCAGTTCATGCACTGTGAACATGCAAATAGGGGCAGTCACTTTCTTTGAATTGTTGGTAATGACCTACCTGACTGCATGGTGTCATAACCCAGAAGACCATAATGCTAATGTCCTGCTCTTGGTTTCATCATGTGTATAGCTGTGTCACATGTCACTGCCTGATCTTAAAGCTGACCATTGACACTTGTCTAATGCTGATCCGCATATGTCTTCATGACATCTTGACTAGTTCAATGTGGAGACAACTTAACCTTTCTGTGTGTGTTAGTCATTCTGAGTTATTTGAGCTTGGGCACATTGTTCCAAAGATGTAGCTTACATTCTTATAATCATGTGATGTGTTTCATTTGGTTGTTGTAGTAAAATATTTATTTTACAGGTGCATAGCTTGTGGAAGTGTTCAAATGATAACAACACAGGGCTTCTCCAACACCTGTTAAAACCGTGATTGTTTTGTGCTAACCTATTAACTTAAATCTTGGTTTTGATGCTCACTGCACAGGTACTCATGGGTCCCTCTGCATTCCATATTTACTTGTACAGTCAACAGTATTTTCCTTGCTTTTGGTTTATTAGCCATTCGTTTGTTACAGCTTCAGGTTGAGCCCCTTAATCGTATATGTAGGGATGCAAAGTACTGGAGTGTGCCCCAAGCAGCATGCTGCATTGTGAAGGAGGAGGGGCTGCTGGCCCTGTGGAAGGGCCACATCCCTGGCCAAGCGCTGTCCATCATGTATGGTGCTGTACAGGTAATAAGCATTTGCAGTCCATATTGAGAATGTCAGTTCCAAAATTTCAACCATATCACTTTATAGGAGCTCAGTGGCTGGCCTGGATTTGATTCCTGTTGGAAGCAGCGAGGTTTTCCTTTGCCACAGCATCCTAACTGCCTGCTGTGGGCTCCACCCAGAATTCTGTCCATCGTGTGCCTGGGGCTCATTACTCTGAACTAAAGGAGGTAGGGTCTTCATGTAGTCTGCTCAGCACCGTGTAGTAGAAATGTTAAGAATGTGTGGAGCTGTACCTCCACACACGTGATAGTACTGTGGTGTGTAAGGGTGCAGTCGTAACAAAACAGACCAGACTGCCAAACACCAATACAGTCACGGGTTTCGTGTGGAGTGAGCCAGCCAGGAGAGCATCAGAACAGGAAAAGTCTCTGGTTTTGACAGGCACATAGTGTAGGATAGATCAGTCCTGTATTACGTGTAGGTAAACAATATAGGAATAGGAACGTTTTCCAGAAAACATGGTAAGATACTGGGAAGGAGATGAGTTCTGAAGGTAATCATTATTGCAAGATTTGAGGTTTTGACAGCAGTATCAGTGAAGATCCAAGTCTGCTGTGATGTTGTACCGTGTCGATGGGTAGACTGTTAAAAAGTTTGAGAGTATTATAATACCTCCATCTTCATGGTCAAGCAGCCTGCATGGCGTAACATTCCAGGAGACTTGAGTTTTCATCAGCACACCATGAGAACGTCAAATAGTGCATGGTAAGTGGTTTGTTAACATTTCAGAGAAGTGTACTGCCCCCATCATTAGGGCTTGTTAGTCTAATAAGAGGGTTAGACCCTGAAGATTGATGCATTCCATTTCTCTGAAATGTTGGTATTTACCAGTCAACAGGGTGTGATATCCCAGAAAACTTGGATCATAATCATTGTAACACTGATAAATCCACCAACAAAATGCACTATAGACGATAAAATCACTTTTTATTCACTCACTTCACCTACCCCAACATGTTTCGGTGCGTCATCACACCATCCTCAGGGGGATTTTGCACTTCAAAGACCTTTTCACTTGGAAGGACATAGACTATGTAATATTGTTGCCATAACATATAACGTATACACACACTGTGTCTTATTAGATTGTTAAGATTAAAACAATGAAGATAAAAGTAAGGTGATAAAAGCACTAGTGTTGATATCGAGGACTAGAAATGCATGGTGAAAACAAAGTGAACATAATCATTGTGTTTAATTATAAGGTAATTTGTAAATTTATCCCAGAGATGTCACTAAGCTTGTACAAGGAGTGAAAACATGATACAAAATAATTTATTGGACAAAAGCGTCATCTGCTAGTTGTCGTGTTGTGTTTATGTGTGTAAATCAGGACCGTGGAGTGGAGTCCCACTTCAGAAGCTGATAGTTGTCCACCTAGTTAAATTCCCCATATTGTACGGAACTCAAATGTTCATTACCATGTTCACAACAGCCCAACTCTAGACACTACTGTGAACCAGATCACTCCTATCCATACCCTTACTATCTGTTGCAGGTCTGCTTTAATATTCTCCTCACATCAGTGCTTATGTCTCCCAAATTTCCTCTTTCCTGCAGGTTTCCAGCTACAATTTTGTATACATTTTCTCTACTCTCCCATGTACGCAATGTGCACTACCCATCTTATCCTCCTTGATTTGATCATGTTAGTTATATTTGGTTAGAAGTTCAAGTCATGAAACCCTTCCATAAGAATCCATGGGCATTGCATGTACTGCAGTATTATTTGTATTTCATTGTTTCAGTTTGTATCATTTGAAGTGCTCACGCAGCAAATGTGGTATCTGTTGCCACATTTGCAAGAGGATCTTTCTCGTCCAGTGGTTCACTTTGTATGTGGTGGCATAGCAGGAAGTTTGGCAACAGTGTTCTCCTTCCCATCAGATGTTGTTCGCACGCGCCTAGTGGCACAAGGTGAACGAAAAGTATGTGATAGTGTTGAACAAAGGATGATGCTAATGGGTGAGGCATCCTAATTTATGATAGTTCATCTGTTACTGTAGATTCTTGTTTGTTTTATAGGTGTACAAAAATATTCTACATGCCTGCACTGTGATTTACACACACGAGGGTCCAAAAGCATTTTTTAAGGGGCTGAGTCCTACCTTAATACAGATAGCACCACATACTGGGGCCCAATTTGCATGTTACAACATTTTTACGACCATCTGGAAAAATATAGGTAAGTTGTTGAAGGAATGCTAAGGATGAGTTGTAGTTCAGGCGATTTGTTGCTGCAGGGTTCTTGGGGGACAGAATGACACTTTAGCACATTTTTTTCTCAGAGCAGTTCAGTTTTTGAGAAGTTTCAAAACATTTTACATTGCACCCAACTCTGTTGTTTGTTGCAGCGCAGCAGAAAAGTGGCGATGAAGAATATGCGTATCTATCAGGGACAGGTTCCCTTCTATGTGGTTCTTTGGCTGGGGTTTGTGCCAAGACCTTCGTCTATCCATTTGATGTGGCCAGAAAACGTCTGCAGATTCAGGGATTTCAGCATGGCAGGGTGGGTTTTGGCAAGGTATGTAATATCATTAGCAGTGTGGACATCATGCTGAACACACTGGGAACAATTGCTTGTTTGTTGTATGAGAGTGCCAGTCGGTGTAGCATGAAATGGTAGGATGGGTATGATTTGCAAAGGATGTGGAGGATTTGTATTGTAATTGTATGTATTGTATGTAGTAGGTGTCCTTTATTGTTTTTATAATTTTGCTTGCTGTATATTGTTTTAGTGTTGTGTGTTGTGTCTTATTGTAGTACCACTGCCACTGGGTACAAACCCATTTGCAGTCATAATGATGACGACGACGATGACGACGACGACGACAACAACAACAACAACAACAACAACAACAACAACAACAACAACAACAGTTGATGAAGAAATGGACAACAACCCTCCAAGTCAGAGTTAAAAATAACCAGATTACAAGTGATCCTATCTGCATACAACAAGGCATATATCAAGGGAACAGTCTTAGCCCACTATGGTTTTGCCTTGCACTAAACCCTGTCTCCTACCTGCTTAACGGAACAAACTACGGTTTTGGTATAAACTCCAACAACCAGGAGACACAACGATTGAATCACCTTTTACACATGGATGATATTAAACTCTATGCAGCCACAAATAACCAACTACAAGAACTCCTGCAGCTCACCCAAAATTTCTCTGGAGATATCAGGATGACATTTGGGATTGAAAAGTGCAAAACATTAAGTATTATAAAAAGGAAATTAGAACTGAGAAATTTCGCAACAGAGGAAGAGGACACTATGATAGCCATGACAGAGGGAGACATATACAAATACTTGGGCCACATGCAAACTAAGCAAATTAAACACGCACAAATGAAACAACAGCTAGGCAGTGAATACCTACAGAGCACAAAGAGCATATTAAAGACAAAGTTAAATGGGAAAAATACATTTAAAGGTATAAACACTTACGCAATTCCAGTACTAACTTTCAGTTTCAGAATAGTAAAATGGACGCCTACAGACCTAGAGAACCTCCAAATTAGAATGAGAGTGCTACGTACAAGATGCAGAATTCACCACCCCTGTGCCGCAAAGGAAAGACTCACTCTACCACGGCAAATAGGAGGAAGAGGAATGATTGATATAACTTGGCTACATGATAAGCAGGTGAAGTTACTTCAGACATATTTCCTCAACAAACAGACATCATCACCTCTCCATGCTGCAGTAGTAAAAGCAGACAACAAATACACACCACTGGATTTACTGCACGCAAAGGAAAATGAACTCACCACAGACGAAGAATACAGCAACAAAGTCAGAAGACAGTGGTGCCAAAAAGCCTTACACGGCCGACACCCACATGACCTTAGGCAGCAACATGTAGACATAGAAGCATCGCACAAATGGCTGACAAATGCAGACCTCTTCACCAAAACAGAGGGCTTTTTAACAGCAATACAGGACCAAGTCATACTAACAAGAAACTACAAGAAATATATTTTGAAGCAGCCAAACATCGATTAGATGTGTAGAAGATTTGGAAAAGAACTGGAGACGATCCAGCACATTACTGCTGCATGTGAACAACTAGCACCTACCGAGTATATAAAAAGACCTGATGAAGTAGCAGAAGTTATACACCAGAAACTGGCAGAAGCAGCTGAACTAACTGAAGACAAATGCTCATACTATAGGTACAAACCAGCAAACGTGCTGGAGAATGACAACTTCAAACTGTACTGGAATCGCAGCATTATTACGGACAGAACAGTACCTTCCAACCGACCTGACATAGCTCTCACGAACAAGAAAACAAAAAATACCTTCCTAATAGACATAGCTATTCCAAATACACACAGTCTCGCCAAAACAATAACCAAAAAATGAAAGAAATACCAAGAACTGGCAAATGAATTATGTGCTATGTGGAAGCAGGATGGAGTACAAGTGGTCTGAATAGTAATTTCAGCTACAGGAATAATTCCAAAGTCACTGTCACAAAGTTTAAGGAGACTTAACATGCACCCAAACACATATATACAAATGCAAACAGTGGTAATTCTTGGCATATGTTCAATTGTAAGAAATTTCCTAAATTACACATAAGACCATCGAGCCTAATCCTGTTGATGATACATGCCAGGATAGGTGAATATTTCCCAGCTAAAGCTGAGAAGTGAGAAATTTGGATGATGATAATAAAGCAGTCATATGCATGACATTTTGCTGGTGGAACTGAGGAAGACCATGTAAACCCTGTGAGAATATCCACCGGTCTCTTGGCTAAGATTTTAAGTCAGTACCATATGAGCATTGCATGAGGAAGTGCTGTTGATGTGTCTGTTCTGTGTATTCACTCAACTGTCATTGATAGTTGTCAGCGGTAGAATTTGTATTGCAGTTTTCTGTTTGATGCCATGTGACATTCGGGGAGAACACGTTGGTTGCAGGTGGGGAAAGAGTGGAGTGTTTGGTACCCACCTGCCAGGTTACACGATGTTCATAATGCAGAAGAATATGAAAATACGAATCTCCACCAGTGACAAAAGCTCACATCATAGTAACTGTGATTGTGTGTAGTGTAATATCTTTCTGTTGATATTTGTGACAACTGAACACACAGACCAGTGAGGGATGCACGATTATAAAGACTGTATGTTTAATGCGCCACACTTCCCATTCTACACTGAACAGTACTGTCAGGGTTGAACTACATAGCTTCTCAAATGAAAAGAAAGAGGAATACTTTTTTTATATCATTCATATCACGCATAGTTATTAACCAAATTCAGTATTCGTCCAAATAATAATAATAATAATAATAATAATAATAATAATAATAATAATAATAATAATAGTAAAGACTTAAGACTTAATAGAGACTTAACCTGCACCCAAACACATATATACAAATGCAAAAAGTAGTAATTCTTGGCACATGCTCAATTGTAAGAAATTTCCTAAATTACACATAAGACCACCAAGCCTAATCCTGTTGATGATACATCCCAGGATAGGTGAATATTTCCCAGCTAAAGCTGAGAAGTGACAAATTTGGATAATAATAATAGCGCATTAGTTGGACGAATATTGTATTTGGTTAAAGAGGAGTATATTTTTTTCGAGTTTTTAATCTTGTCATTGTCGTCGTCGTAATCTTTGTCATGGTTGTCAGTCTCACATACATATTACCAAGGACTGCAGCAGCTAGCACCAGGCTTTCTGCAGTACACATCTCAGATATTAGTTTATAAGGCTTAAATACGTTGCTTTGAACACATGAGTAGATGGAGGTCGAGGTGCACCTGTTTTGGAAGTGTGAATTACAGATAGGTTGTGAACAGTGCATGAAAACGATGCGTCAGTGTTCATTGTGTGTATTTATTTACATATCAAGTGATACATGTTATGTATGGATCATATCAGTTCATTCACACGTCATTAGTATGGGTAAAAGTTGCTTTCTGACTCTAGCAGTAGTGGCTCAAGATCGAAATGAGCGGGTTCGCATCATGTATCAGCTGGTTGAGTCATGGTGACCCACCCCGCTCCATACCCATTGTATAGCGAGATGTGTGGGTGTCAGAATTGCTCTGAATGCACTGAAGAGAAAAATCATCATACATTCCAGGAATTGGAACTTTTATTGGTTATTGCATGAACATTCATAGACATGCAGCTGGAAATGTGTATCAAAATGTCCACATTTCTTTCTAGTATGTCTTCATGTTCCGATGCACATGTGCTAAGCTGATCACACTGCAGTATGCAGGCCCATTTGTCGCTGCAGTATCAGGGGACTGAGTCTCACCCCGTCTGAGATATAATGATAAATGTGTAGGTGCTCCATAAGTTATGTTTTTGTAATTTCCACAGGATTTCACCTGTCGCGGTTTGCTGGACTGCTTGTGGCGCACTGTGCAAGGTGAAACAGTGATGGGCCTCTACAAAGGGCTGTCGCCGAGCATTCTGAAAGCTGCCTTCACGACTGCGTTATACTTCGGTATATACGAACAAATGTGTCAGGTTATAGCAGCTACCCACAGGTAATGTTTAAGCAACGCAGATCACTTGCTGCTTTATTGTAGCTTTGTGCACAGTACGTGTATATACTGAGGCAATTAAAAGGGCATTTGATCCTGAACCATTTCCCAGCCTTCGTATTTCAAACATCACTCATATCAGCTACGAATTAATTTAAAAATAAAAAGATATTTTAGTGTGGGAAAATATAAAACTCTTGCCATTTATTGTCTATATGTGATTTAGTGGAAGAGTTGTCAAAGAATGTAAAGAACAAACTATAGAACACTCAGAATGTGATGCTAATGTGGCAGTAAATTCTTACGTTGGTGGTGTAAGGCTGCTTACAGTGGACGTGTAGGGTAAGATGGTAGTGACAAGCCTGCTGACAGAGGATATGAATGGGCGAAGTCACAACCTATTTGACCTCACCACCAATTAATCGGACATAGTGATATGTGGGAGGTTTGTAGTTGCAAGCGTACACTGAGTGGGTTATGGTCACATACATCTTCCAGATTTGTGGACTTTGTTTTAATGCTTTTCTTATTGTAATATGATGGACCACTTGCTGTGATGGACTTTGACTTCCTATATGTTTAATTTGTTTGTGATGCCTTTACACAAAGAAATAGAAACAATGTTGTGGTCTGCGTCCTGGGATGTGGCACTGTGTCCTTGGGTGATCCTTGTGTGATGTTTCAAGGGCACACACGCCTAAAACACATCCCAGAAGACCTGACTCTTCAGGGGCACAGCTGTGAGAACCTCAAATCATGCATACAAGGTGTCTGTTTCTTCGTTTTTGATTCTGAAACTCTGGTACTCAATTTAAATTGTTGTTTTATATCATATTTATAATGGCCATTTCTTGGATTCTTATTTATTTATAGTTTATTTAATGGTGCTTACTGTACCTCAGATCATGTCATATTGAATAATAGGATGATAAATGACTAATTAATGGGATGGGATGGGATGTGGATGGAAGTTGTAGTGGCCTAGTTTGAGGTAGTATCTTGGCATTTGCCTGGAGGGAGTGAGGAAAAACCTGTAAGGATACCCTCACTAAGGCAGGATCTGAACTCAAGATCACCTGAATATGAAGGAGGAGTGCAAACCACATCACTGTGACATTGACTCGGTTTCAGTATAAGTAACCACCATGATTGTTCAGAGTTTATCGTCCGTATGAGATTGTATAGCCCATGTTTGCCATGAGAGTTTCTTTGAGGGCTGGCTGGAGTTGTTTCTCCATGTACCTTGTGAGAAGGGATTGAATTCCCCTCAGAAACACGTCCTCCATTTCCTGTGTGAAGTCAGCCTCGAGTCTCTTCTCCGGCACTGAAGGTGTGTCAATGTTGGCGCTTCGTCTGTGTTCTCTGCTTGGAGGTCGACACCCGTATGCGTAGACACTTACAAATTCTGGCTTTTCAAACTGGGCAGAAGTACGAAGCTCAACATTACCCCTAGATATATGTACAGGAAGAGCGGAGATTCCAATTCCGGCGTGTCGTAGGCGTAAGGTCATATTACAAGTCTCAACAGGCAGAGGGAGTAATGGATCTTGAAGAACGGCCTTTTCATCATAAAGCTTTACCATTCCGCTCACTTTGAGATCTCGGAATGTGAGCCGTGTTTCCACACTTGCATTATAAGGATCGTAGTAGCACCTTTCAATTCGGAACCAGCCCGTTCTGGCCGGGACGTGAACTTTCATGTGCGTGACATACATGTCATATGGCGCTGTTCGCAATACCTGGTGAAGAGCGTAGCCAGCCAGATCTAGTAAAGCATTACTGGATTTTGCAGGATCACGCGTGTCTGAGGCCTGGATCTTTTTCATTGCCTCCATTCTGCTTTCTATCCGCGATGCACAGCGATTGGATCCAGGTGCAGGTATACCGATGATACGATGATCTGGAAACACTGTCAACATCGTGCATTAAACTCACGTTCTGTTTTCAGATTGACTGTTCATGTGTCGTCAGTAACTTACGTGTTGTGTGTGATTGTGCTAGTAATGGAGTTGTGAAGTATTGATACTCATGTTTTGGCATTAGAAATTTAATTTTTTTGGCGTATGTAAGGTCTCACTTCAACAGGAGAACAAGTTATGAGAGAGTCTTGAGGTTATCTTGGTTGTGGATATTATAGTCAACTGTCTTACTGGCAAAAAGGCAGGTTCTTACAACAAGTGTCAGTTTTAAGGAGTCTGATGATGTGAAGTTAAGAATAAGGCAGTTGTTAAACTTCATTTGTGGAATGTATAGATATTTATTTTGATGTACCTTTGTTAGGGTTATCAGGTGTGTTAATGTTGTCAGCACTTGTGATACTGACAGTGCCGTCAGGCAGAGACATTGTCAGCAGGAACAGAATCCACATGGCCCACATCATGTTGGTGGCAGGGCTGAAACCAGAATGGACATGCGTGACTGTCTTATGTAACTCGGTGTGTCACACTGAGGGAGGAACAAAGACTGAGGGTGTTCGAGAATAGGGTGCTGAGGGGGATATTTGGGCCTAAGAGGGACGAGGCGACAGGGGAGTGGAGAAGACTACATAACGAGGAACTTAATGACCTGTACTCATCACCAAATATTATTCGGGTAATCAAATAGAGAAGAATGAAATGAGTGGGGCATGTGGCACGTATGGGGGAAAAGAGAGTCGCATACAGGATTTTGGAGGGGAGATCTGAGGGAAGGAGACCACTTGGGAGACCCAGGCATAGATGGGAGGATAATATTAAAATGTATCTTCAAGAAGTGGGATGGGGCATGGACTGGATTGAGCTGGCTCAGGATAGGGACAGGTGGTGAGTTCTTGTGAATGCGGTCATGAACCTCCGGGTTCCATAAAATGCGGGGAATTTCTTGAATAGCTGAGAAACTGTTAGCTTCTCAATAAGGCCTCTGCTCCATGTAGTTAGTTAGTTAGTTAGTTAGTTAGTTAGTTAGTTAGTTAGTTA